>APFE030871056.1:184395-204381 GCA_000404065.3 Pinus taeda | reverse complement strand
TACAGAAATGAAGCAAAAAGGCCTTTTCCTTTCAGGTTCTTTGAAGACAAGTATGCCCCCATGATGAAAACCATCATGAAATATTTCACTTGTGAAGGTAGATTTTCCAGACTGTACACCTATCACATCAGACTTCTCATGCATTTTACTAGGGTGAGGATGTTAAGCCTCCCTTATTTCTTGTTCAAGAATATTGAGAATATGGCTCACTTTGTGCAGAAAAATCCATACCCTCAGCAGATGAGTAGTCTTTATCATTATCCCCTGATCAAGATGATTGTGATTCATCATCTTAACCTCCTCAACATCTCCTGGGAGACATTTATTGCTCATGACATCTTCAAGGGTTCTCAAATTCCTCCACCAGTGTCCTAAGAATCAAGAGGACCTTCTAGCAGTGCTCAGGTGAAGAAAGATGAGAAGGCCAAAGAGACTAGAGCTACTAAAGTGCCCAAGACCTACATGACATACTAAAGGGGCACAAGAAGATTGTTTATAGCTGATAGGCAAGTGTTTGCTCCACAGGATGTGGAAGGGACCTTGCCTTCTTCATCAACTCATAGGACAATTCTTGCTCCACAAGATGTGGAAAGGGGTGTGCCTTCTTCATCAACACAACAGGAACAAGTGCAATAGTTGCACAAAGGGAAAGAAAAGATGCAGCTGGAAGATCTTGATGACAAGGAGGAAGAAAGAGACTTTGATTTGAAATAGCATGATGAGTCAGAGTAGCATTATATTCATCATGGCATGGAGACAATTGACTTGGAGGCTCGGGATGAAGCAACAATCAAAGACATCATCATACAAGAAAAGGAGGCTCAAGTCCAAGCATTGATGGACAGCTTGGTGAGAGCCAAGTATGTCATCACATATCTGGAACAAGAGAACAAGTAGCTGAGTGAAAAGTAGGTCCTCGTGGAGCTAGAACTTCTCAAGATAAAAAGACAAGGTGACAAGGGTAAGTCAGTAATGCAAGAGGAAGAGGCACTGGTCACTTTGACTCCAATTGAGAAAGAAATTGAGGGTGATAGAGAGATTTGGATTGAAAGAGTTAATATGCACTTAGAGAAGCTGTTGCAAAAGGCCAATAGGTACAACCAAATCATCAAGCACATGTCCTACCACCACAGGACCCAGAACAAAATTTTCAACATGAGAGTCAAACAGATGAAGGCAAGGCTAAGACTGGCTCTAAAAGGGAAAAAAGAGGAATATAGGCTTAGGTTTCTTGCTGAAGCTTCCTTGGCTCATTAGGATACTTGATGATGGTGCTTCTCACCAATTTTGGTCAAGTTTGGAGGAGTTTTTTCTTTTTTCAAATTTTGAAAATTCTAAACACATAAAATTTGGCTCAACGCGCAGCACCGCTGTCGCTACGCTTTTCCTATGGGCACCCAATGGATAAATGGCTTTAATTTTTGGATTCAAAGCGATGAGTACATGCACCCTATGGATTTTCTGAGTTTTTTGGGCATAATTGGTGCACCAAAAAGTCACGAAACACCCTACAAATGACCTTTCTGCCACTTTTTGGATACACAGAAGCAGTCTTGGGAGAATCAACTTTTGAGGGGTCGAATGAGCTTCAAATGAAGAAATTCCAAGTGTTTTGGAAAGGAGACTTGAATATATTTCTAATGAGCTATCATGAGCTCAATTGGGATGTCATGAAGGTCTCCAAAAGAGACCTGAAAGTGGCACTGCGCATTGGACCAGTGGCGCTGCGCGTTGGACAAATTTTGCACAGGATGGCCATTTTTTTTGTGTTTTGACTGTGTTCATGGATTTTCTCTCATGGAGGATGTTTTAATGATGTAAATGATGAATTTTCTTGTAAATATGATGAAAATTAGTAGTAGAGGGTAGATTCATTAGATTAAAAGTCAATTTGAGCACAAATGAATCAGTTTTCTCACTTTTAGAGGCAAGTTGTTAGGATGACTAAATTCCAATTTCTTGTTCACTGTTGGTTAGGTTAGCTCTTCATCTTAGGGATTCTACCCTTGAGGATGGGAGGAGGTTGAAATAATTCCTATATCTTCTTCTTCTTTCTCATTGTAAAGGGTTGGACTCAATTGGATGCTTAGGTTTTGAAAGAACATCATTTTGTATTAGTTTAGTAGGAGATTAATCAGAAATTGCAGCTATTTCTTTGGGATCCATGTGGTATGGTGTTTAGTTCAATTTCCTCCCTTGTGATCATATGTTTAAATGTTTTTTGTACTTCATTAATCATCTCATTGCTTCTAAGTGGATGTTTTCAAGTTGATAATGCAGAATCCATAACATTAATGCTCTACTTTGGGAAAATATTCATAGTTTATGTTTTCTACAGGTTAAGAAGGATCCATGATGATCACATGCTCTTCCTAGCTTCTCACCAGTCTTGAATCACCTCACCCATCAGACCCTAGAGTGCTAAGCTTCATACCTACTTTGCCCCATCGAACACCATGCAATTTTGACCTAATTGTCTTGCCCAAACTGTCTGACTCCTCCTGATCCAGTAGAACCCCTTTAAATGAAATCAAAGATTGTGCTACTATACCTAGCCTAATATTATTTTCCTTATCTAGTCATCTTGGCTGAGGTCCTCACAGAGAGAGCCCTCTCCTAGCCTAGTAGGGCTAGCTACTTGGCTAAGTGTGGTTTGTGGTTACCCTGGCATCGCCTTCTTTCAGCTTTAGGTTAAATTCAGGTGATAACACCCACGATTGCACTAATCCAATGCACCCATTGTGCAAGTATTTCAAACTGTTTGATCATGAGATATAATATTTCCCTATGCTGATAGCTAGGATCTGTGACAAAGGAGCTCTACCACCTCCCCTAACTCAGAACTTGCAGGTGATGAGGTTTGAGCCGAGCGAGGAAGATCCAAATGTAAATATAGTGCTCCGAAGTGGAATCATGATAGGAGATGACAAGGGGAAATAGTCGGAAGACAGTACCTGGGTTCACAAGGCCCCAGTGAAAGAAGCTGAGTTTGATTTGGAATGTGCTCGGGAAACCTTCGTGGAAGCTAAGAAGAGCTTCACTGAGGCCTCCACATCAGGAAGCAAAAATAAGCTTGAGCTGGAGATGGATCCCTCCATGCTCATAACTTTCCTGGAAACCTGCATGAAGTTACTACGTGATAGTAAGGCTATGAAAGGGTTACAGGAACTCATCAACAGATGTGCTGGGACCATGCCAAGAGAACCGCGTGTAGTCTGGAAGATCGGAAAACATAAAACAAGGACGGGGCGTGAAATGAGACTCACCGCGAAGATCGGATAATATGAGATGGATCAAGTCATTTTGGATTTGGGATCAGATGTGAATGTTCTACCGAAATAGATACGGGAGGGAATGGGAAAACCTGCACTGCAATGGTCTCTAATTCAGCTAAGAATAGAGAACCAACAAAAAATCATACCCATGGGGCGATTGCAGGGAAAAACTATGGATATTGAGGGAGCGAGCTCGCTGGCAAATTTTGAAGTGATAGAGATTGTTGATGACAACAACCCCTACCACACGCTCCTAGGAATTAATTGGGATATTGATATGAATGGGGTAATTAATCTGAAGAAAAGGAAGATGATATTTGAGAAGAAGTCATTGCGTGTAATAGTACCCCTGGATCTTGCTGAAGGATCATGCTATACGGAACCAATCCGTGACTATGATAGTGATGATGATCTAGACTGCATCTACAAGATAACAACGTGAGACTAAGACTAGGTGAATCCCACAACGGATGGGCAAATTACATGGGAGCATGAGAGTTCCTACACTTTGGATTCCAACAAAAAAGAAGAACGATGGAAGAATCGGTTACACGAAGTAACTACGTTGAATTGCAACATGATAACTTAGTCACTGCATTGCGTGTCAATACAAGTAAGCGATCTACCTGCTTATGATGGTCTAAATGAGGCAGATACCTTCTTATATGCATTTGAAAGGGAGGTGCCAAAAAAGCAACACTTCCAGGCCTTGGACTGGGTACTGTGTGCTACACCCGCAAGATGGTGGGGTACGCACAAAGGAAGGTTTGATGATTGGCACGAATGTAGGAGAATGATGTGAGTATGATTTTTGAAGCCTAAGATGTAATTGACAGACAAGTATGATGGGTAGAATGATCTATACACATGGATGCAAGTCTATGAAGAAAAGCCCCAATTGAGGCAAGTGCACCTGTACTCCACAGTAAAGTATCTGGTCAATAAGCTTGTGTTGGGGGGACGAATTTGTAGATGGCTTTTATTGTTCCAAGAATATGATTTTCAAGTTGTCGTGAAGCCTGGATGATTGAACGCGGGACCACATCACCTGTCATGCATCGAGACAGGGGAGGAACCTACTAGTTTGGAGGAAGGATTACCTGACACACAACTCTTTGCTGTGTGCATTGCGGATGGACATTTTGAAGATATGATACAATTTCTAACAACTAGAACTACAATGGAAGGATACTTTGTCTAGCAGAAGAAGGAATTAGTGGTATGCACAGTAGATTTCTCTGTCTTTGCTGGGCATTTATATAAGATGGGGAATGATGAAATACTGGGAAGGTATGTACTTAAGTTTGAACGAAGCAGCATCCTCGTGGATGCTCATGGGGGCACCATGGGAGATCATTATGCAGGAAGAGCAACCACATAGAAGATTCTACGCATCGGGTTGTGGTGGCCAACCCTTCATCAGGATTCAAAGCATATTGCAAGACATGTGATGTATGTTAGCGGATAGGAAGGCCATCACGGAGGGATGAAATGCCTTTGAATCCACAAATGACATTGCAACCTTTCGAAAAGTGGGCAATAGATTTTGTAGGACCTATTAAACCTCAAGGAAAGATAGGTGTGAGGTATATTATCACTGCGACAGAGTATTTGACTCGTTGGGTAGAAGTGTAGTCGGTGAAGGATTGCATAGGTGTGACTGATGTGAAGTTTCTATTTGAACACATACTGACGTGATTTAGATGTCCGAAGATCTTGATGAGCGATCGTGGTACACACTTCCGGAATGAGACAATCAATGCATTAACAGAGGAATTTCAGGTGTACCATGAAAAGAACACACCTTATCACCCACAGGCTAACTGGATAGTGGAGTGTTCAACAAAGTGCTTGAAAATGCACTAAGCAAGGTATGCAATGCTCAGCAAAGTGATTGGGACCTACACATACCTCCAGTGTTATGGCCTTATTAGACGACATGCAAGAAACTAATGGGACAGACACTTTTTAGGCTTGTCTATGGAGTGGAAGCCATAATTCCTATGGAATACATCGTGCCTAGTCTGTGCATAGCAACACTCACAGGTATGATGAATCGTAGAGCCCTGGAGGAGAGGCTCATGCAGTTGGATGAGCTTGAAGAAGAACGATTTTTGGGTGGATTTTGCCAACAGGTCCAAAAGTAGTGTGAAAAGGCATGGCACGACCAACACATCAAGTTACGCACATTTAAGGTAAACAATTTGGTTTTGTTGTATGATAGTAACTTTGATAAATCCCCTGGAAAGTTTAGGATGCACTAGTTAGGGTTGTATATTATTAAAGAGATTACCGATGGAGGCGCGGTACAATTGGTTAAGTTGAATGGAGATCCCTTCCCAAGAAAAGTGAATGGCAATCAGTTGAAGCCATACACAGGTGGCCTGGCCATCTGACTAGCTGACAGAAGCATAGTCTTAGCGCCCCAGGTAGCTGAAAGGAGGCACGGGACTATAAATTACTCTGCCCAGGAACTACGTGATGTCAGGACTACGCGCAGTAGCAAAGTGTCACAGGGTCTGCGACAGCATGAACACAGGTGCGCTGGTGTGTAGGTCTACCAGAAAGTGACTGTTAAATTCAATAGTCATGATTTGATGGCTGGTTTGAGGCCAAATGGAGCAGGCAGAAGGCATTTAAGGCACACTTTATGGGTAAGATTCTTGAAAATCTACCACCAATCTTGCATTAATGGACCGAATGTGGGGGGAATGGTCAAATTAAAATTCAAAAGGCACTATAAATTACAAGTGGATGTCCAGCAAACAACACTTGGGAATTTGAGAATTGAGTTGTTGCGTGCTCAAATATTCATGAACCAAGACTTATTCAAGACTCTGAAAGTGAATTCGTTGTTTGAGAAACTACCCGAGGCACTGAAGGAACTATGGAGTAGCACTATGTCAGCACCCGAAGAAGCCATGGACACAAGAGTAGTGTCAACCAAGGAAGTCATGTAGGAAATTACGGAAGTGGAAGCCCTAGAGAGCGCTAGAATAATCCTTGAGGTCCCTAAATCAACTCGAACACCGAGACCTAAGAAGGATAAGTAGGCCATGATTCCAATGCTCGTCTCACCTAAAAATCCACTAAGAATGAAGCTCACATTGTAGGAAAAGGGGAAGGCCATTAATTTGGAGGTCTACGAGGAGGAATCTAAAGAAATCTTGGTGGAGGTGGAGGATGAAGACATGGAAGTTGAAACCCAGGGTGCGGACCCTATTACCTGGTTACCTGAATATGTTCCTCCACAAAAGGGTAAAGCCAAGGTGCTGAAGGATATAGATGTGATCTGAAAATGAGATCTTATATTACTATTAAGGTATTACAGACTCATGTGCATGGATTTGCCTATATTACTTAGTGCAACGGATCGATAAGATTGCGAATAATGTAGACAATGAAGCAGTTAGAAAAACATAACAGATATACACACATAACATAGAAAAATAATCAAGGAGTTCACCCAAAATTCCTGGCCTACATCTCCCGGTCTAGCCTTTAGTGGTGACCTCTCTATTATGTCTTCAAGAGCAAAGTTTTACAAAAGTGAGCTCAATTTGAGTCTCAACATAATAGGAATGAACAACAGAGGTTTGTCTTGAATCCCTCAAGACATTCTAAGTACACAAACTCTCCCTCTCACTCTCTGTCTCTGTTTCCTCTCTGTCTCGGCACTGCCTACCTTTGTCTCTACCATTCAGTGGCTTTTAAGCCAATTGGTGCTTGTCTTTTCATCTACCCTTTCTGGCTCTCTGGCTTCTGGCCTCTGTCCATTCAAATCCCCTCTGAGCATTAAACAATCATTGTTAAACGTCTTTGGGTATGCTGGCCACCTGTCTTGTGACGGAAGAGAGCATCAGCACCTTTGAAATCCCCAAAATAGTCGTTCTATGTTTACACAGAGAAATACACAAAAACACGGGAAAATCTGCCAAACTGCCGTTTATTGAACCTGAAATATCATTAATTCTGCCCTATAATCCTTTCAAATTGATATTTGGGCACTATCATATGTTTACCATTGATCTATTTGATCGATTGAATGGTTGCTATTGATTTCGGGTGGCTTATGCGCTCGGACATTACCCACCCGAAAAGGCGATTTTCTCTCTCTGGTGCTGAGCCACGTGGCGACCAGTGTATGGGCTTGGGTGGAGCCCGAACCAATACCACTTACCACCTAAGGCCCACCCAAAATCCTGCTCGTTCTGGAATTCAAAATATATATCACTGCATGTAGAAACCCTTTCGGGTCTATTTTATCGCCCAATTCAAATTTCCTTTGATTTTCATTTATTTAATGAAAATGTGAAATACATAGGAAAACTCCTTTTTACAGAACCCAAAATATTTTAAATTTCATCCATAACCCCGTCGGGTCCAGCTATATCGCAAGTCTCGTGTATATTGGTCCCACTTCGATGTGATATTGCGATATCGCAATCGCACATCGCATAGTCCTGGGGCCTTTGGTAAACGCTACATTGTATTTTGCCGACACGATATTGCAAGTTAACTTGGGCCATCAATATGCATGCTTGATCGACAGTCCTCGATGACCCACGCTGATTGCTATCGCAACTTTCACATGATAGCCTCCGATAGCCTCTGCTCGCCATCTCTGATTGCGATATACCGATCGGATTTGGACCGTTGATCGGCCAGATCCAACTGCTCCTATGCATCATTGTTCAAGTCTCCAATACCTTTGTTTTTCACTATTTCTTCATATTTTTTAGGCCTGATAGTGTTTTCTGCCATTTGTAAAGGTTTTTCCTTATACGATAGTTTTTTATTTTGAAGACTTAGAGGGTTTTTAGGATCCATTTTGGATCACGCCCTCCCACTGAAAAAACTTTTGGACCACGAAAAGTTAGTTTTTAAGCATCAATTAAATGAGGATACAACTTCTTCACTTGTCCAATCTCTATCCATCTTGCATTTCTTGGTTTTTAACCTTTGAGTTCCATTCTCAGGCACTCAACCTCCCCTTTGTGCATAGTTCTCATCTTCCTGTCTAGAACTGTGTCTTCCTACAACTCATTAAGATATTCAGGAAACAAATCATCAATAGAAGGCAGATGACTTTTCTCTTTGGGATCTTCAATTAATGAAGGTTCATATAGTCTCAAGTTCTCTGCATTAATGATTGAAGAGATATGCATATAAGCTGGCAAATCACGGCGAAAATCATTTTCAGCAATTTTCTCAAGTATCTTGAAAGCCCCATACCTTATTGGTTTCAGCTTCTTACCTTCACCTTGCATTCTATCTTTGCTGATTTACAACTAGACTTGATCACCAACTTGGAAGCTATGCTCAATTCGATGCTTGTCATGCCTTGCCTTGTACTTGGCCTGGCTTATTTCCAGCTGTTCCTGTGCTTCCTAGTGAATTCCTTAGATCTGTTCATTGAACTTGGTTGCTTTGGCCACATCACTATGTCCGTCAATTGCTATGTCTTTACTAAAGACAAAATCCAAGGGAGTCTTTGGTGTAAAACTAAAACAAGTCTCAAAAGGATATCTCTGTGTAGAAGAGTGCCTGGCACGATTGTAAGCATGTTGCACATAACACAAATGTTCATCCCAAAGCTTGGGATGCTTGCTGCAATAGCCTCCGAGCAACTGGATCACTGTCCTATTGACCACCTCTATTTGGCCATCTATTTGTTGATGAAATGTTGTACTCTTCTTCAATCTGGTGTCCATCAACTCCCATAGACTTGACCAAAACATCCCAACAAATCGGGAATCTCGATCAGATACAATGGAAGCGGGTAACCCAAAATGAACCCATCAATGCTAGAAGAACAACTTTATTGTTTCTTCAACTATAACCTGCTTGTTACAAGGTATCAAAATACACATTTTTCTGAACCTATCCACAATAACATATAAATAATCATGACCTTTTCTAGATTTTGGCAATCCCCCAACAATGTCCATGGAAACACTTTCCCAAGGATGAGAAGGAATTGGAGGTAGTGTGTACAAGCCTAATTTTCTATTATTGGGCTTGCTTGTAGCACACATGGTACACCCTTTAATATAGCTAGAAATTGTTCCATGCATTCTTGGCAAATAACAAAACCTTTGCAACTATGAAACTATTTTACTTACACCAAAATGACCTGATATTAGAGAAGTATGTGATTCTCGGATTATGTTAACTCTTTCAGTTTGAGGAATGCATTACTTTCCCAAATGATATAAGAGTTGGTCCTTATCATGATAATCCAATTCTTCTACTTGTTTGCCATGACTTAAAGTTGCATATACATCCTTAAAATCTACATCTTGATCATATTGTTCAATGTAGCTTTCATGCAATACTGAGTTATGCTTAAGTATAGTAGATGCATTTATGATTGGCCTTGATAACATGTCTGCAACCTTATTGTGTATGCCCTTCTTATATCTGATGACAATATGAAACTACTGTAAAAAACCCATCCACCTATAGTGTCTTGATTGCTGCAATTTAGTTTGCGAGTGTAATATTGAAGTGGTTGATGAACTGTATGTATAATTGTTTCTTTGCCCATTAGGTAATGTTTCCACTTTTTCACACTTTGTAATAATGCATACAATTCTTTATCATATGTGGGATAATTAACTACTGCAGAAGTAAATGTCTCAGAATGATAACATATGGGTTTACCGTGTTGCATCAACATTACACCCATGGCATAGTCACTGGCGTCTATTTCAATCTCAAATGGTCATTGAAGATCTGACAGTGCTAGTACTTGTGTTGTATTGATTTTTTCTTTCAAGGTGTCGAAGGATTTTTGTTGTTTTCCTCCCCACTGAAACACCTTGTTCAATCCTATTAAAGCATGTAAGGGAGCTACAATCAAGGAAAAGTTAGCAATAAAATTTCTCCAATATTGTGTTGTTCCTAGGAAACTCCTAACTTCTGTAGTATATTTGGGTTTAGGCCAGTTCATAATGACTTCAACCTTAGAGGGATCTATCTTCAATTCACCACCCCCTACAATATGACCCAAATAATTTAAATATGTTTTGCCAAATTCACATTTTGACAACTTCACATAGAGATTTTCTCTTTTCAAAACATCCAAGGTCTGCTTTACATTCTTCAAATGTTCTTCCCATGTTTTACTGAAAACAGGAATGCCATCTAAATATATAATTACAAAATCATCAATAAAAGGTTGGAGTACATCATTCATGACTCTCATGAAAGTGGTAGGAGCATTAGTTAAGCCAAAATGCATAATCAGCCATTCATACAGCCCTTGCTTTGTTTTGAAAGTAGCCTTCCCTGCATCTTGTTCTACAACTCTAACCTCATGATAGCCACTACGAAAGTCCAACTTAGAAAAGTAAAATGCTTCTTTCAGCTGATCTAATAGATCATCAATGTGAGGAAGAGGATAACGATTCTTGATCGTTATTTTATTTAGTGCTCTGCAATCAATGCACATCCTCCACGAACCATCTTTATTTCTCACCAACACAATTGGAGATCCACTTGGTGATGTGCTTGGTCTTATGAACCCTTTTTCGAGCAGCTCTTGATCTCTACATTCTCTAAAGTGGATAACTTGTACATTCTGATGTTAGGCAATGTAGCATCTTACTACAAATGAATATCATGTACTATTTCCTTTTTGGGTGGCAGACCTTTAAGTTCTTGAAATGGGATATCATATTCTGAAACAACTTTATCTAAATTATCTTCTTGTTTAGCATCACAACCTTCAAATACATTGGTTTTATCAGGGTTCTTTGCCATGTAATAGCAGCAACAATCTTTTTCTTCTTACCACTGAACTTCTTGGGTTTCAACTCTGGATGCAAAGACCAGCAGTGTTCATCATCATGTCCATCCTTCTTGTAGTGAGTGCATGAAGGTTTGTCTTTCTGTACAACGTTTTTCTTCCTCTCCTTCCATTTCTGCTTCTTATTTTCCTTGTTCTTTCTTGTAGAGGGTTTTGACGATCCCCCAATCTCTGGCTTCACATTCTTGCACCTAGCCTCTAGATGTGTAGCCTGAACTGATACATCATCTAGGCTAGTGGGGTTAAACATGAGAATAGTGTGCCTCAAATAGCTATGTAGACCACCTATATACTTCAACAAAGTTTTAGGTGATTCTAGAGAAATGCCTAGGGTTAAAGCTCTTTTTCTAAATTCCTGGGTATAGCTTTGTATACTTTGGCCCTTTAATTGGTGAAGAGTTTGCCAACTCATCATTGTTTGCTGCATATAAGCTAGTGGATAGAATTTTTTTTTAATGGTAGAAACAAATTCAATCCAAGTAGAAAGAATTTTACCATGCTTCTTCAAATTAGCTTGTGTCTTTCCTTCCCACCACACTAATGCAGTTCCTCCAAGGTGAAGGCTAGCCAGCTGAATCTTTCTCCTCTCTAAATCAATGTTCTACACCCTACAATATACATCAATCTGTCTGATCTAGTTATCTAGCTTTTTTGCATTTAATTCTCCATCATAGATTGGCAAATCAAATTTCACATCTAATTTAATCAAAGATGTTTTCTTATTTTTCTTTTCAGGGCTAGGAGATGAGGATGATGGAGGTGATGGCGGAGGAGATGATGGAGGAGGCCTATCCCCTTTCCCTTTGCCCTCTGGGGAATCTATAGAAGGTTCCTCTGCTCCCTTGTCTTGTTTTGGGGTTGAAGTACTTTCACCTCGACCTTTCTTAAATTCTCGATACATCTCACATAACACAGCAAAATAATCAAGGAGTTCACCCAAAAATCCTAGGCTACGTCTCCTCGTCCAGTCTTCAGTGGTGACCTCTCTATTATGTCTTCAAGAGCAGAGTTTGACAAAAGTGAGCTCAATTTGAGTCTCAACATAACAGGTGTTACACAGTAAAATGTCACTGCCATCATGTTAGTCTCCCTACTGTGTTGTGAAACCACATTCACCTATGCTCATGCTCCTCAAAATGGATAAAAAAACCCTCTTTGCCTAAGTTAAATGAATCATCGTGTCTGTTAATCAAATAACCGCATTGACAGGCGGAGGCCAGTGTATCTGATGCGCTGCCAGCACGGAAGCACACGTCTTTTCCGCGCTGGTCCCATTTTACGAACAGCGCACCCTCCATTTGTCCTGTTGAGTGCTGACCGGACCTCCTCTATAGTTGACCTGCGATGTCAGCGCGTCAGCTCAGTGTCTCACCCGCGCTGATCCTGTTTGGGCGAATTTGTTCTAACAACCAACCTTCCAGACCCCTCCAGACTTGGTTGTTAGCATTATTGAGGTCGCCATCCTTTCTCTGGTACGTCTGTTCGACTGACCATCCACTTATCTTGGGGGAAAGCTCATCCTTTACCTATTCATGGAGACTCCTTCTCTTTATAAGCCTCCTCCATTGCCAATGAGCAGCTAGTTTTTAGTTTTGGAACACATAGACTTTGATTGAGGAATTCTTAGTACATTAGTGCTGCTCTTTTGTAGGCATTTGGTGTGTTGCGTGAGGATTGCATTGAGCTTGAGGAAGGTCATGAGCTTGTTGCCTTGTATGTGAGAGAGGGACCTCTTTGACTTGGGAGATTTGCTTCAAAGGTGAATGCTTGGAAGATATGCTGGCTGGACCCTCTAGAGAAGGACTCAGCGTTAGGACTTCGGTTGTACCTTACTCTATTTCCTGTTAATAAAGATAGATGACTATTCTTATGGTTCCATTTCCATTTGTCCTATGAATGATAGATGTAAATTGTATCCTTCCTAACTGATACATAGTTGTCGTTAGTAGATTTTATGCTCTTGTTTTCCCTCTCTTTGCTTGTGCAGGTGTTTGTCCGCGGGGATAGCGGAGAATTGTGATCGGCTGGAGCGAAGGAGCGAGAGGATCATCTCTTCGACAAACATAGTGTTGGAATCCAAGTAGGTTTCTCTTACCCACTTGTTAACTACAACTAGGAACCTGCAGTATAGCATTGTTTGATTGTTGCTAGACCCCTATGGGCTAGTAGGGATCGCCTCTATCCGTAGAGGGGATTTACCTCACCAACAATTTGGTGACTCCGCTGGGGAGGCCGCTTGTCTCTTTGTATGTCACCTTTGTTTTGATTATTGCTCCTTTGTCAAAGTTTTGGGGATTGTTTTGGCTGTTGGTCTGTTTCTGGGTTCGCCCTAGGGGCTACCTTAATTGCCTTGAAAGCCTGTTGTTTTGGTTTGGAAGTTTTTGTTCAAATTGATTTGCTTTTCAGCCTCAGCGCGTTTTATTTTAAAACAGCCGCACTGACATCGCATCCTGTCTTCTTTGTTGTCTCTGTCAACGCGCTTGTATATTCAGACAGTTGCGCTGACCTGGTTTTTCGGGCCAACGCCCTTTATTCGTGTTCTTCCGCGCTGACAGCGCAAAGTTGCTATAGACACTGTTCTGTCATCGCTTTGTTGCTGTAGGGTCACCCGCGCTGATTCTGCAAAAATTCTTTTTGTCCAAATTGACCTACTGAACCTCTTGTTTTTGGCTTTCTCCTGATTTCTCTACCTGGTTTCTGGCTTGGTAACTTTGTTTGAACTGTGACTTGATTGCTTGCGAGGCCTCGTTCCACGAGAGCTCGTTTATCGCTTGTTTTCAGTTTGCGCAAAGCCTTCCTTTTTGCTCTTGCTACTTGGTTTGTGTTTTGTCTTAACTTTTTGCAAATACTGAAACGTGTCGGGCCGTCGTTTGTCTGGTCGTGGACTCTCATCCTTCGGGTGTTCGCTTATCTCCATTGACTTCACACTCAAACCCTAAGGCATCTAGTGGTCGTGTGTGTCTAGCCTCCCGTCCGGGATTTGGTCTTTTTGGTTGGCCAGCCAACTTCGTTTTGTTTTCGCGGTTGTTTGGTGATTGTCGAAAGTGATCGATTGTGTTCCAAGCAGTTTGCTTTCCTCCGTTGAATTCCTCATTGTCTTGTTGAGCTTAGATTACAATAGCTCATGAGCCCTCATTTTCCTTCGATTTGGAAAACTGGTTTTAGTGACTTGGGAATTGTCTTGTGTGTGCATCGAGTGATTTAGTTGCTCACTTAGTGTTGCTATCTCTCTGAATTCATTTGAAAATAACTTTTATGTCATTGAAAAAGTAGAGCAAACTAGTATCTTTTGCATTAATAGTTGAAAGGAAAGGAGCATTTCGTTATTTTGTGTTTTCGAAAGAAAAGTTTCATTTCCTTGCTGTTAGTTGCATTAGGTTGCGTGATTGCTTGAAGTCGTTTTGTTTGAAAGGCTCTTAACTCTCTTCTAGCTAGAATTCATCGAACAGAATGATGATCTTTGGCATATAGTTGCATTTGGGTGTTTTTGAGAGATCATACGGTAGGACCTCAAACCAAAACCTAATTCAAGATCAACCATAAAATAAACCAAATTTATCTAAAAACACATTGGAACTTAACGAAAATATCTAGAGGTCTAGGCTAGAGATGTGTTCCGGCGTCGTTAAACCTAGTAGCTTAACGTTGAGTGGTTGGGTGATTCCTCCACGGTGAGACGATAAGTGCTAGTACGGATTGGGCTCCCACGTACCGTCGTGTATAGATGGGGAGACTCCATTAGGCTTGCATCCTTTATCCATAGGAAGCCGAGTCAGCCGCCTTGTGAACTGTAACGCACCGAACACAGCATTCGGGAAGATTGACTGCAGTACGGGAAGTCCTTGGTTCTCATATGATCGCCAAGGTGTATAAGCAGTTTTACGGGTTGCTTGGTAAACCTTTTGCCTAGAACTTCCAGAGTAGTCAGCTTTTGATCCTTTTCAGACTGCCTAACAGAAAAGGTGTAAGCGAGCATCTTGTCACTTCGTGCTCGTTAAACATTCGAAGGCGATAGAGTCATCTTTTCGTCCTTTTCTCGACTCTTGAAACATGAAAAGGTCAAGTTTGGTTCCTGTGTCTTAAAATTTATTTGGCCTCGATAACATTACCCGGTTAGATCTTGTGTTTGATTAGCTTGCGTAAGTTTCTTTTGCTATGGCAGCTTTTCCAGGGTTCACCAACCTAAGTTCCCCTCCTGACGGGAACCCTAGCCATTTCCCTCCTCTTGGGAATGTTGGTGCTCCTTATATGGTGACATTATCCCTCCCAGGGTTAACTGTCGGGCTGCCTGTTTGGTTGTTTTCAACCTCATTGGTCCCTACCGTGGCGGCTGACACTCCATCAGTCCCTCCGCCTGCTCAACATCATGTTGAACCTAAGGTGGACCTCTCTCCCTCGACGCCTACTTCTACGTCTTCTTCTCATACTTCGCCTGGTGAAAGTATCGATTCGAATAACCAGGTGGCTAAGAAGAAGAAGAAGAAGAGCAAGAAGAAGAAGTCTCCCAAGGGAGAGGTTACAAGTACAATTGTTCCCGTAAGTACACCTGAAGTCGGGCCTCCTTCCGCCCTCCCGCGGAAGGTTAAGTTTCCTTGTCAGTTATGCAAGGAGAACCACCTTCTTCGTGATTGTCCTGGTATTCCTAGGATCTTAGACGTGTGGTCTCGTGATTCGGCTCGCCCCTCATCGTCTGCTGAAGCTCTCGACGATGTTACCCCATCAGTTGTGAATGGTAAGGGAAAAGGGAAGATTCGAATCCCCTGCAGACTTTGTGAACGCAACCATCCCCTTCACCTTTGTCCACTCATGGATAAAGCCTCCGCTGTTTTGGAAAGTCTCCCAGCTCCCTCACCCCAACTCCCCGTTGGATATCAATGCCTTTCTGCAGCTCCAGATCATTCGCCTCCCGACAATGAGATTGGTTTACATTCTCCTCTTGTCCAGGCCCCTCTTCCCGAACCTGGCTGTGCTGAGCCTGTTCCCGACCAACCATTGGTCGGAAAGAGTGTCGACTCGAGTTTCCCTCCTGTCAACCACTCTGTTTCGGAAGAGTCAAATTCCCATGTTCTTCTCGTCTCATCGGATTCCCATGAGCTCGATGATGGTTTTCCCATCCCAACCTCTCCGGAGAATTGTGATTCGTTTCCTTCCGAGCAGGGGGGCAACCATATGGTTCCCCCACCAAGTAGTTCAGTTGTTTCCTTTGATTGGAGCTGTTTGACTACCTCTCCCCTTCCATCCCATGTGCCTTTCTGGGTCACCGCCTATGCCCTCCATATGGCGCTGCCTGGCATTGTGTTAGATGAAGGAGCATCGGTTAGTCTTATGCCCATTACTACTTGGCGAGCTTTGGGTTCCCCATCGCTCGTACCCGTCGCACCGAATCTCACCGCTTTTGACGGAGGAACGAGTCAACCATTAGGGATCCTTCCAAAGTTCCCTATCACTTTGGGGGGCAAGACTGTCTATATAGACGTCTCGGTTACCCAAGGCCCTTTAGAATTCAGTCTTCTCCTTGGTCGTGACTACGTGTATGCCATGGGAGCCCTTGTTTATTTGCTTTTCCGTGTGGTTTGTTTTCCGCACGACGGAAGAATGGTGACAACGGATCAATTATCGTTCATTCGTCCACAAGCCCCCCCGGCACAATTTCCCTTCCCTCTTGGTTCTCAGCCACCAGTTGCACCTGTCTCACCTCAGATCAACTACGTGGCCGCCTCTCCCATGCCTGTACCCAGCAATGCCGCCATCGTGCATAGTGTCCTGGGGGCATTGGGTCCTGACTTCCGAGACTTTGACCTCCCATCGGGAATGCCACTCTTGGAAGCCCCGATTTCCTGTTCATTATGATGAAGATCGGGCGGAGCATAGTTCCTGGTCTTGTGTCAAGCTCCCTAAAAAATGAAACAAGGAATATCGAGGATAGTTTGCTCTTGCATCAACCTCGTTAAAATAATGAAACGGCTTGTATTCGAGGATAGTTCGTAGCCATTATGTCAACCTCGTTAAAACAATGAAACGTGAGCTCGTGCATTTCGAGCGCATTATTATTATGTCAACCTTCAACCCATTTTCAATGGACTGAAGCTTGGGGGGCATGTACCTCGGATTGAGACACGATGCTGGGGGGCATGCCCGTTTCATTTTTCAAAGCATATTTTGCATACGTGATTCTCATGTGTGTTTTCAAGCTTTCATAAAAATAAAATATATGCGTGTACATTCCAATGGGTCGTTTGTTATGCAGTAGATACATTAGATTACATGTGTGTCGAACAGTCGCATAGCATATAAAACACATAATTACGTGAAGAAAAGATCCATCTAGGAATAAACATAAGCATAGGTAAATAAATTCTTTTCCAAGCATAGTTTGCATGTGTGTGTGCTTTTAAGCTTGCCCAAAAATATAAAAATACATGGATCGCATGTTGTGCAGCTGATACATTAAGATTACATGTATATTAGACATTTGCATAGCATATAAAAACATCATCATATGTAAAAAGATCCATCCAAAATCGGTATATACATATATCGTGCGGCGCACTAAGGCGCTCAAAAATAAATGTATGTGTCTCAAGTGTTCTCAGTACATCTGAGACATATGTCTCTCAAAAATAACACCAGTGGAAATAAAACCTAGGCAACTACTGTGGTGGGTCATGCTCTCTGTAGACCGCCGCCGCTCGTGCCACCCGCCTCAATAAGCGGTGCATCCTGGGTTCCACACCCACTGTATGGATCTGCGCAGCTAAGGGGACCTCCTCGATCCCCTGATAGTCTAGGATCCCTGCCAGTAACCCCTCTACGTTGCGGATCACCGTCTCCGCCTGGTCACCTCCCACGGGAGCCAAAGCCAAGGCACCGGCACCCTGATCTGCCCTCCCTGCCTCTGAAGCTAGGCCGAGGGGTCTCACAGATCCTACATCTGCACAGTAAGAGCATATATTAAGACATGTACATAAAAAATACAAAAACATCATATAAACGAAAATGAAAAAGATCAAGTGTCATACCTCCGTCGTCCCACTGCTCTCCCGCAAGCAACGGCATATCCGGATCTCCTCGGAAGTCGATACCGGCATATGGCCAGTCCTCGACAAAGATGACCTGGCTCTCTAGCCACTCTTTGAAACAAAGGCCCCAGGACACTGATCGTCCACCACCTCCGCATGGCATGACTCGAGACCACTTAGTGGCCCTTGTCTCCCGCGCATTGCGCGGCGGGTCTAACACCGTGGTCTATATCCAGAGGGCCGGCACCCGCTCGAACATCAGTGGGAGCAGAAGAGAACCATAACCGAACTGTTTCGACTCTCCGCGTCGACAGTTGTTCAGTTGTCTCTTCATGTTGTTCGTCACAGCCGCCACCCAGTTAAAGATCATGGGCTCTAAACAATCTAGAGCAAGCAAGAGATTGGCCTTTGAGGCCTCATGGTTCGCTAGGCTCCCCGCTGCCCGCGTAACCAGAAAAAGGATAGTACGGAGAACTATGTCGACACGCTCACCGACACCCACTGATGGGATACTGCATTTTCCACTCCGTATCTTGACCGCCTGTGGGCAGACACGAGCCATCAACTGATCTAGCGTCTCGCCGCTAGGACGCTGCCCCTCCAGAACGGGCACCGGGCCTCGGCAAGACAACCCAGTCAAAAAGTAAATATCTGTAGAGTCGAACTCAATGTCTCGACCCCGGATGGTGAATTTCCCATCCACTAGGTTCCATGCTCTGATCAATAGCTCCAGCAAGTTCGGCTGGGCTCTCAGTCTCGGAGTGAGGAAAAACTTCAGCAAACCGCATGCCCGCATTGTATTGCGGCATCCAGCATCAGCAAAAGCGGCAATATCCTCGTTATCATGGTCCCTCTCCTGCCAAGTAAATGCCATTGTGCCCTGCAAAAGCACCCAAGACTCATTTAGAAACTTGCATGTGAAAGATAACAATTAAATTTAAAAAATTAATATGTCACGGCGCCAGCGTGACTGTTTCTAAAACAGTCGCGTTGGAAATGGCCGCCCTGTGCATTTTCCATTGGGTCAGCGCGGAAGGACACGGGTTTCCCGCGCTAACCCAGAATGAGCTACGTGTTGGAAAACCCGATCAGCGCGGACCCGATAGGGAAATCCGCGCTGACCAAGAGCGCTCCAACACACAAAGAATTTGGCCAAACGGCCAAATCTTATGGTCAAATTGCATAAAAACACAACCAAAATGAAAGGCAGGGCAAGAGGAACCTACCTGGAACGAACAGTCGGGAAATCAGCGTCCGAATGAGGAAGAATCAGCTCCATCAACTTTGTAGTAATTCAACGTTCTCCAGAGCTCCAATGGTAAAATGGTAAAAATAGTTTTACAAACCTCCTATTTATAGTAAAATTTCTAAATTTGGTTAAAATTCCTTATAAATATGGGTTTTTTACTATATTTTTGCCATGAACTCATCTAGATGTGATGAATTATGTCTCAATGCATATTTTATTTTGATTTTTCGACGTATCGAACAGGTTTTATGCGGGTATTTGTCGTGTGCAGGTCCTCTAAACCGGCATGGTCACGGTGGATTCCCGTACACTTGGTCCAAAAAATGTCATCGTTAAGCTCTTTTCCGACACAAAACGAGAAAAGATTGCCGAGCCCCCCTCTCAGCTCGTCTAAAGGAACGAGAGGCGGTCGTTTTAAAGCTCTTTTTCGACCGTTTAAAATAACAAAGATTGTCGGGCGTTTGTCGTTTCGCGCTCGTTATCGGTTCTAAAACAACATGATATCGACCGCTTTTTTTACTTTTTTCAGGTCGATGTCACTATTTACGAAAAGTACTCCTCGGTCGTAATGATCGAGCGGTTCTTTCGGGCATCATTTTATACTTTTTCGGGCTCGAGAGACACAACTTT
>APFE030871056.1:172141-183262 GCA_000404065.3 Pinus taeda | reverse complement strand
GCATATGCTATCCCCGTCAAGCTTGTCATCCAAAATTAATCGGGGTACTCGCCAGAAATGGTGGGGGAAAATAAAGGAACCGTAATCGTCGTCATCGGCAGTATGTCGCTCTTGAACATGGCACTGTTGCATTCGTGTCTGGGTGGGGACATCTCATCTCACTTCACTTTTGCCTCCATGGTTTGGGTTATCCTATTTGGCCACTCACCTGCTCATTGTCCTTTCATTACGACCTCTGATCATTTGACCCCCAAATACTGCCAAATCCATCATTGTGCCGCCGATATGTTCAAGAGAAGTTGACCTTTGCAAGTATAACCTCCCTCTGATATTTCACACAAAACAAACTTGTCTCTACCCGTCTCACATCGATGATGTGGGAAACATTATGGCCCACCTTCGACAAAGATCACTTCCTGTCGACCTCAGCTCACTATCCAGGAGTGACCTAGAGACTCCCTTCAGGTACCTTAGGGCCTGCATGCCTTAATGGCAGGTTCTTCGCATTCGACGCGAGGTTTTCATCATTGGCCTCCGATCGAATGACTCCGCGGGTGTTCGACATCGGCCCATTCATTCGCATGCCGTGGATTGTACCTATAGTACCTTGAGGACCATCGTCATCATTGGTGGCCCCTCTCGCGTCTATTAACAGCTCTCATCATTGGCTGGTAATCAGACGATGTTCAAACATGTTCGACTTCGGCACATATGTTCGCATGTTTGAACTTGTACTTTGTTTGGATTCGGATGGAGCGTAAGACCTTGGTTCTAGTCCATTATGATCCAGGTTGCGACTTTGTGGGACATCATTACATGACTCATTAATGGATGGCTGCGACCATACCTCTTATCATTATGGTCTTTTCAGCTGGGTGGCTACGTCCACGCCACAGACCGTTTTTTCATATGTCTTTTGGATGGCTGTGCCCATGCCTAGGCTACATGTAATTGAAATATTAGTTGTATCCGCCTGCAGGTTCTCTCCGGTGGTGTTCCAGTCCAGCAGTCTTGTAAAGCATTTCACCCCTCCCACTCTCTCGGGCTTCATGCTTTAAGGGGCATCTGTTACACAATAAAATGTCACTGCCATCATGTCAGTCTCCCTATTGTGTCATAAAACCACATTCACCTCACTTATGCTCTCTAAAATGGCTAAAAAATCTCTTTGCCTAAGTTAATTGAATCATCACGTCTGTTTATTAAATAACCGCGCTGACTGGCGGAGGATAATGTAACTGCTGCGCTGCCAGCGCGGGAGCACACGTGTTTTCCGCGCTGGTCCAATTTCACGGACAGCGCACCCTCCGCTTGTATCATTGAGCGCTGACCAGACCTCTTCTATAATTGATCTGCGATGCCAGCGCGGGAGCACACGTGTTTTCCGCGCTGGTCCAATTTCACGGACAGCGCACCCTCCGCTTGTATCATTGAGCGCTGACCAGACCTCTTCTATAATTGATCTGCGATGCTAGCGCACCAACCCAGTTTTGCACCCGCGCTGATCCTGTTTAGGCGAGTTTGTTCTAACAGCTAACCTTCCAGATCCCTCCAGACTTGGTTGTTAGCATTGTTGAGGTCGCCATCCTTTCTCTGGTATGTCTGTTCGACTGACCATCCACTTATCTTGGGGGAAAGCTCATCCTTTACCTATTGATGGAGACTCCTCCTTTATAAGCCACCTCCATTGCCCATGAGCAGCGAGTTTTTAGTTTGGAACATATAGACTTTGATTGAGGAATTCTTAGTGCATTAGTGCTGTTCTTTGTAGGCATTTGGTGTGTTGTTTGAGGATTGCTTTGAGCTTGAGGAAGGTTATAAGCTTGTTGCCTTGTATGTGAGAGATAGACCTCTTTGACTTGGGAGATTTGCTTCAAAGGTGAATGCTTGGAAGACATGTTGGCTGGACCCTCTAGAGAAGGACTCAGCATCAGGACTCCGGTTGTACCTTACTCTATTTTTCTATTTAATAAAGATAGATGACTACTCTTATGGTTCCATTTCCATTTGTCCTATGAATGATTGATGTAAATTGTATCCTTCCTGACTGATACATAGTTGTTTTTAAGTAGATTTTACGCCCGTGTTTGCTCTCTCTTTGCTTGTGCAGGTGTTCGTCCGCGAGGATAGCGGAGAATTGTGATCGGCTGGAGCGAAAGAGCGAGAGGATTATCTCTTCGACAAACATAGCGTTGGAATCCAAGTAGGTTTCGCTTACCCACTTGTTAATTACAACTAGGAACCTGCAGTGTAGCATTGTTTGATTGTTGCTAGACCCCCTTTGGGCTAGTAGGGATCGCCTCTATCCGTAGAGGGGATTTACCTCTCCAACATTTCCCTTTGTCTTCCCTCCTAGAATCCCATTTCAGTACTTTGTTTCCTATGAAAAAGTCTTCATCTTTTGTTCTTTTTTCAAACATCTTTTTCAGCTTCTCTTGTAGAACCTGAGTTCTATGATACACTTCTTTCCTTGTTTGTTGCAAGTGAATTGTTTGATTGATCCTCCTCTGGATGTCATTAGGTTATGCTTGTATTTCCTGCAGCAATTTGATCACAGGGACCCCAAAAGATGAAGGGAAGACAGCTTCCAGACCATATACCAATTCATATGGACTTGTACCAATGGATCTTTTAGTGGTCAATCTATCTGCCCATAGTGCATTGACCAGCTTCTTATGCCAATTCTTTTTGTTCTCCTCCAAGATCTTTTTGATGATATTGATGAGGCTTTTGTTGGAGGACTCAGCTAGGCCATTGCCTTGAGGGTAATAGGTTGTGGAATGACCTAGGGTGATATGATATTTGTGACAAAAACTGATCATTCTTTTGGATTTAAAGGCAACTGCATTGTCTGTTATGATCTTCTTTAGGCAGCCAAATCTAGACAAGATATTGGTTTCTAGGAATTGCATGATGATTGAGTCATTTGCTTGTCTACAAGGTATGGCCTCTATCCATTTGGTGAAATAATCTGTAGCTGTCAAAATCCATCTATGCTGGCCAGAGGATGAAGGGTGAATTTACCCAATGAAGTCCAAGCCCCATTGTTGAAATGGTTTTTCAGTTGAAATGGGTTTGAGGGGTAAAGGCAGCAAATTTTTCTTTCCTTCAAAGATCTGACATTTATGACATGACATCACAAACTTTTTTGAATCAGCAAATAGGGAGGGTCAATAAAATCCAGCCCTTAGGATTTATCAGTGTTGATTTTCAATATAAGTCCTCCACAATCTCCTGCATGAATTCTCTAAGGCTTTTTCAGTTTCATCCAAGTTAGCAATTAAGCAATACCTTCATGATTTCTCCAAAATAAATCATTATCTATGATACAAAACTTTGAAGCTTTCATTTTCAAAAATCTCTTTTTGGTTCTGGATAACCCTGGAGGAGCTTGCAGGTTTAACAATACAAAACATATGTCAGCATACCAAGGTGATTGTAAGAAGGCTTGATTGATCTGTGGAGTCGCCATCTCCTGTTTGTTATCCAGTTCATTGATGTCAAGGACTTGGAAATTGGTTTCAGTCATTAGTTTACCTAGCCCTTGTCCTTTTATAAGTTTTGTTCGCTTAATCTCTATATCATATTCCAAAATGTTGGCTATCCATTTTCCCCTCTTACCTTCAATTCCCTCTTGACTTAAAATGTCTTTGACCACTGCATTGGGCACATATGCAATTATGTGAGAGTATAAGATATAAAATCTAAAATCTTTTATGGCCTTGACAAGGGCATATGCTTGCTTTTCCATGATCTGGTATTTGAGTGGGGCATGTCTAAGGGCTCTGCTTAAAAGGCAATGGGTTTTTCACATCCTGAGTCATCTTTTTGTAATAAGACAACAGCAATTGTATGTTCATATGCAAAGGAAAAAATTATAAAGTCTCTATCAAATCTAGGACTTGTAAGAATAGGTGTTCTTGTTAAAGTTATCTTGATCTCCTCAAAAGCCTGTTTGGCCTCTACTATCCATTTGACTTTGGCATCTTTCTTGAGCATGTTATTCAATAGTCTTATTAGTTTGGCCAAGTTAGGAATGAATCTTCTTAGGAAATTAATCTTTCCTAGAAAAGCTTGTAATTCTTTGATGTTTCTTGGATGAGGGACTTGAAGGATAGCTTGAATCCTATCAGGGTCAATTCTTATGCCATCTTTTGAAATTATATGACCTAGGAGTTTGCCTTCTTCGAGGCCAAATAGTGATTTCTTTGGGTTCAAAGATATGCCATATTTTCTGCAAATTAAGAACACTTGTCTGAGATGTTTTAAATGTTCTTGGTCTGATCTTTAAATGTTCTTGGTCTGATTTTCTTTAGCAAAGGCTATGTCCATTGCCCTCTAAAATGTGGCTCCAGCATTCTTGAGTCCAAAAGGCATTTTGACATATTTAAAGGTTCCCCAAGGTGTAGTAAAAGTTGTTTTATCTTGATCATCTGGGTGAACTAGAATCTGATTGAATCGTGAGAAACCATGCAATAATGAGATTCTTGAAGCTCCTACTACCCTCTGCAAGATGTGGTCCATTTTTGGTAAGGGGTAGTGGTCTTTGAGAGAGACTTTGTTCAAATTTCTCAAATCAACACAAAGTCTTATCTCCCCAATTTTCTTTCTTGTGGGCACAAGGTTTGAAATCCACTCAGAAAATCTTAAAGGTGCAATGATTCCAGCTTCGTACATTCGTTTTACTTCCTTTTCAATTAGGGGAAGAATGTCTGGATTCACTCTCCTCAACTTCTGTTTAAAGGGTTTCTGGTTTTCTTTCAAGGGTATTGTATGTTAGATGACTGAAGTATCATAGGATTTGAGGTCTTCATAACTCCAGGCAAACACATCTTGAAACTCTTTAAACAGTTCAATATATTCTGATTTCTTGTCAGGAGGTAAGGTTCTAGAAAGCTTTATCATTTTGGGATTTTCAGTGGTCCCAATATTACACTCCTCAATTTCTGCATTTATGGGCTGCATCTTTGGTTTCTTAGGGATGTCATTTGAATCAAAAATGTCTTCTAAAGGAGTAAGACCTGTAGGCAGGAAATTATCCTTTAGTTGAATTACTTCAGATTCTTCTTCAATGATTTCATCAAAATCTGTTTGTTTTAGCTTCTGTAAATTAGCAGAGTCAAAGGTTGTAGGATGTAACATCATATTTTCTATTTCAGTTGATATACTTGTCTTAAGTTCATCAGTATGCTGTTGATCATCCCAAATGATTGTGTCTATATTTAAGCTTGAGAATTCTTCTTTTGTGGTCAAAAAATTATTTATCTGTGTATCATTCTCAAATACTTGCCAATTGTCTACATTGTCTAGGACAGAAGGCCTATGTTTAATCTCAGCAGTGAACTGGTGGTTAGGCCCAAAAGGAAGTTTACAGGTGCTTGCAAAAGTTGCCAAACTATGTGCATGTAAATTATGGCTTCTAGGTATTTTGGTGAGCTGAAAGTCCAAGAAGCTGCTGAGTAAGTCTGTTACTGCTATCCTGTAAGACCTTAGCCTACAACCATTTGTGACAAAATTTCACTTTATCTGCTGTATAATTAAATCTGAATCACCCGAAATGGAAATTTTGGTCACTCCAAGACTCCTAATTAGTTTGAGACCTAGCAAAAGGGCTTCATATTCGGCCATGTTGTTTGTACATCTGAAGTTAAGCCTATATGCATGAACTAGAGCATGGTCATTTTGAGTATTGTGTATCCAAACCCCTACCCCTGCTCCTAGTTTGTTCACTGACCCATCAAATTCTAAATACCACAAGATTTCCTGATCAATGTTTCTTTCAATGGATTTACAGATTTGTTTAGTGGGCAGGTCTGGCTTTTGTGATTCATGTGATATATTAGTTGACTTTGTTGTGTTGATCACATCAATGATCTTTTGATCTTGGGCACTAGATTGTTCATTTATGTTTCTTGTTTCTGTTGTTTTTAGGAGCTTGACCTCAGTTTTGGGACACATACCAGCATTGTATAGTATAAATGAGTCCATGTCTGAATGAATGGAGTAGATTGGGAAGTTTTGGGGCTTCTCCTGACTTCTGACCACATATTTCATCAATGTTTCTTGGTATAATCTCTTTAGCTAGCCAAAGACTGAAATTGTGGCATATGACATGTCTAGTTGCAGAGATCCCTGGAGTTTGGCACCCCATGATCTAGATAAAATCATACCATATTTGGGTGGAATGTCAGCTACTACCATATCCATTAAAATTGTTTTAGCTGGATATTGGACTAGGGATACACAAAGGTCCTTGATCAGGCCTAGACATCTTACCTGGCTGGAATCAAATGAAAACAAATCTTTATAAGGCCTTGTGATGTCTAGATCAAGTTTTTCCATTATTGACTTGGGCATTAGATTATGAGAGGCACCAGAGTCAAACATGGCATTGTGTAGCACTTTGTCATGAATGTTTAGGCTCACATAAAATGGAGGGATACCTCCATCCACTGAATTTCCATTGACTTCTGAGCCAAAAATCAGTTCTGGCAGATCATCCAGAATATTAACTGCATCCCTATTCTCTGGTACTTGCAATGATCTATTGATTTGTTGTCTAAAGACCTCATGTTTAGCCAGTTCAGAAAGAGGAATGGCTATTTTCAACTTGCCAATTTCTGTTTCCAAATTGAAAGGCTTTTCCATCTGAACTTTTATATTTTGAGCAGTAAATTTTTCTTTTTCTGCTGGGTTTTGGGTGACCTCTGATGGCCAGGTTCACTGTTTTGAGGTATGTCTGAATTGTGATTGTTTTCTAGAGGTCTGCTCAAGAGTTCTATTGTAAGAGATGGTGTAGATGAGGGATTTACTGAAGGTTGTATATCAGATACATCTTCCACTGTGACTTCTCTTTGGAGTTTTTTATCTGAGGACTCTGTTGAGACAGCTTTATCACTGGATTTCTTGGGCAGTTTAGTGTGTGTTGGTTTGGTAGTTTCAGGCACATCTATGGTTCTGCTCCTTAATCTATATTGTTTATGTACCTCATAAACTGCTGTATCATACCCCTCTCTGAAATCAAATGACTCGCCAGATTTTGTTTGAAATTGTTTGCATTCTTGGGTTTGTTGATCATCTTGTGTTAGGAATACTTGTTGTTCACTGTCCAAACCCATTAGATTGATGTGGGGATCTTCTACTTGTTCATTAGAGGTTGAGGCCTCTGCATAGTTTTCTTGAAATGGAGGTCTGGTATTCTGATCAGGACCAGTTCTCCCAGCATTTGGGTTTTGGTTTTTCCTAAAATTGGGATTCCTAGTAGTGTTGCTTGTTTTCCCTTCCCAAGAGGACTTTCTCTCAATGGTCTCAACTCTATCTCCCAACCTCTCCATACCTTTCATGATTGCATCTAGCTTTTGCTCAAAATTGAGGGTTCTCTTTAAATGTTTTCTTTTCTCTATTTTTAGCTCTGGTTTCGTTTGGCAATCAGGTTTGCCTCCACACTGACAGCTATATTCTGCATGTCTGCCATACTGGAGGTGCTTTTCTCTTAACTGATATGCCATATCTGAATCAACCATCAGGGAATTTGATAAAGCTAGATCAGGTGAGGTCTCAGGTTCTGAGGAATGGCGTGTTACATTGTTGAACCTAACACATAATTCTTGAACTGTTTCTTGGGGACCCCTTTTTAAATTATCATACTCAGTTAGTATGTGTAAAGGGTCTTTCTTCTTTTCCCATCTGTTTAAGAAGCTTAGGTATAAAGCATCAGGATTGAGTATAGAATGTGCAACTAAAGACCTAAACTAGGTCCTTACATCCCCAGTTAAGCTTTGTACAAAAATTTTCATCCTTACATCTTCGTCATCAATTTCATAGTTCTCAAAATAGTCCTGCATTTTCTTGGTGTGTTATTGGGCTGTATAAGAACCGGTACCATCAAAGTAAGTGATCTTGCTTTGATAATCTTGGGGCATAGCCCCTGGATTTGCAGGCAGGTGTAAAGGGGCATACCTGTTAGCCATATTTGCAGAGATAAAAGGGACAACAATAAGAAGTGGAACAGTTGGAACAACAGGGATAACAGGAGTAAGATGTGTAGTGTATGGAGGAGTGGGGAAACTACTTTGGGAAGTGGATGAAGAGCTAGGAGAAGTGGGGGTTATATGAGGATGAATTGATACTTTAGCAGGGGTAGGAATATAGCTCTGTTGAACTGCTTCAACACTTGAATTAGAGAACTCTTCTTGTTGCTCTTGCTTCTTCAAGATCTTAGGAATTAAATTTGGGTTCTCAAAAACAGCTGGCGGATTAGGGTCAGGGTTTGACCTAGTGTAACGAGTTTTCTTCTTTGGAGCCAGCTTCTGAGTTTGTTTTCTTAATGTTTTATGAGAAGCTTATAATCATAGCTTTTAAAGGTACTTCCCAGGAGATTTATCTGAATAACGGGAAGCTTGTTTCCTTCCAAGTGGCAATTTGAAATAGAATTCCCCAGTTGAGTCGCCAGTGATGTTATCACTCAGGTTGTTCCCTGCTTCCTAAAGGGAATACGGCTGAGGTAACCACTAACCAGTCTTTTAGTTACAGGTCCTAGCCTACCTGCAACCAGAGAGGGCTCTCTCTTTATAATTTAGCTTTGTTTTGTGGGTGATTTTAGGCTAGTTATGGTGTACTGATTTTGTTTTAGATTTGGTTGGTTCGTGAATTCACACAGAGCTAGGATACAAGTTACAGAACATTTTGGGCCATTGGGAAATGGAGTTCATGACTATGTACTGCTGAATATGTTTTGAGGGAAGAGTATTGCTGCAAAGCCAGATAGGCATCTGTGGAACAATTTTTCAAGATTGGGTGGTGAAGTTATGAACTTAGTCAGTGAAAGGCAGTTAATAATATTTCACCATGCTAATAAGGGGAGAAATTGGGAGTATTGTTCAAGAGCAGTTAAGAATTCCTAAACAATATTCATAGTGAGAGAATTAGTTTAAATATGAGCAATTAAGAATTGATATCCATGGCTAATCCTAAAGAAAACATATTAGAAACAGAGATTGAGCATAGGGTGTATTTAAACAAGTCTTAAGCTATTCTTTTTCCCTGTTACTATGATCATGAAACATATGTGAATTTCTTTCATACACAGAAAGATAAAAACATAGTTGAGAATAACTTACTGTTCCATTAAACGACACAGGAATTCTACAACATAACACAATCCTTCATTTCCACCTTCAGACAGTATAGGAACCAGGAACTCCACCAGCAATTTGTATTAGCAAAAAGTCTAAGATATACAATGCAGCTCTTCTGAGAGAGTTTCACTACAACCGACCCTCAATACGTTCTATGAGGGGATATATATACAAAAGTAGGGGATAAAATATCTAGACAATGAGTTATTGTGTAATAAATTACATCACTAACTCTCTTACAGAAATAAATGAAAGAAATAACTATAGCAGTTAATATTAATATGGCAGCTGTCTTTCTGTCAGACAAATTTTGACTTTTTGGATCAACAAAGTTGGCTGTAGCTGCGTTTCTAAATCTACGTTTGTTGAGCACGTTGTCTGAGTGCTTTGATGAGTCACTGCACTGATGCTTCCTTTAATACCTGTGTACTTGATTCTTTGCTGACCTATACTGTGACTGAGATCTGAACTTTGACAAAAAGGAAGAATATACCTGAATCACCTGGGCAATACTTCCAGCATTGCCTGCCACCAATCAGCTGGAGGTAGCTGATGTCTCCTTATCTTTATAAGTGTTTCATCTGCTTCAGTATATCTATAGAAATTTGGAGGCACTTCAAACAGATGATTAATCTCATGCTAAATAAAAAATAAATTCTCCAATTTATCATACAGAGACTGCCCAGAGAGAGGTCATGTTTCTTCTGTGGAGATGGTGGATGCTGTAATCTGATTTTCACCATAATTGTTGATCCTGGTGATGTATTTCTCATATGACAGCAATTGTCCAGTACCAGTCACTAGGCAGGGAAATCCTCTATCTTGTAATGCTGTTATTTTTGCCCTGAAATCATCTATTTTTGCTTGCATATCCTGACATTTTCTTTCCAGGGTCTGTGTGAAATTTCTTAAGGTCAACACTTTCTTAGCTGTTAGGATAGTGTCTGTTCGACTGTGTATGTCCAGTGCTGCCAATTCTTCCTTAGTGTGAGTATTCAGGAAATGTATCATCTTATTAGCTTGCTCAGGCATAATTCCCAGTGCTATTCTGGCCTTCTGTATTTCAATATGAGCTATGCCTATCAATTCAATTTTCTCATGTATTGCCTGTATTGATCTCCATTGGTCATTAATTGATTGGCCAATTTTGGCCCATACAATCTTTTTGATCTCAGCCAGAGTTTTGCCCAGAAGCAGTTCTTTTTCTAAGGATTTCACTCTGGTCTCTAAGGCTTTTATTTCCCTTTGCTTCTCGGCCACTGTCATTTTGGACTTATCATAGCTAGCCTCTAGCTTGGCCAGTCTTTCTTTGGCTTCATTAATTTCTGTCACTTGAACTTCAAGTTCCTTGACAACTTTCATTAAGTCCTCCATGCTCATACTTGATTCTGGTGCTGCTGTTGTTGCTGTTGTTGCTTCTGTAGCTGATGTGGCTATGGTAGGTGCTGGAATGGCAGGAGGGGCTGCTGCTACTTGTGTAGGAGGAGCAGGGCCAAGAGTTGTAGAAGTTTGAGGGGGTTGGGAGGTTGACTCCCCTTGCTTGTCCTCCAATGCCTTTTCCAATTCTGCTTCCATCTGTAGCATTCTCTGATTCATCTTAAGAAGCAGATCCATGGTCTCATCAACCTATTTTTCCTGTGCAAGCTCTGCTATTTGAGGGTGAATAGTTGCAGGCAGCTTTGCCTGCTTTCTGAGTGCAGCAATTTCATCCTCCTTTTTCTTCATAAGGGACTTGATACCCTTTGGATCTTTAGGATCATGTCCTAGATCAATGATTATGTCTTCCAAAGTTTTTATTCTATTGTCCTTAGCAGTGGAAGACATCCTTTCCAAATTTAGCTGTGTATTTGTATTTTTCAGTGACTCTTTTAACTGATGGGCTAGCATGGCCCTGTCTGCAAGTGTAGCATACACCATTTCCCCTGTTTTCTTGTGCAGTTCAATTTGATCCATGGGATGTATGTCCTTGGAGAGGACCTCTAGA
>APFE030871056.1:68216-159162 GCA_000404065.3 Pinus taeda | reverse complement strand
TGTCTCTGGATACAACTCTGAAACTGGTGTGGCAGGTTGTGGCTCAGGCTCACTTGATGTGGCTTTGAAGCTTGTAGATGACCATCATTTCCCCCCCTGTCAGATACAAGGTGAGAAGATGGAGAAAACTCAACTACAAGACTGTCCAATATTCTGGAACAAGTTCTGACATGTGTTTGGAATATCTTCTTGGCTGTTGATGCCCATTGCCAAGAAGCGATCCATCCTAGATGAATCTTTTTTCTTGCAGGACGTTTGTTTTTGAAGCATCTATTTGAAGAATGACTGGTTTTATGACAGTGCTTACATGGATGAAGATCAAAACGGTGATCTTTCAAATGGCCAACTCGGTCACAGTGTTGGCATTTCACGATCTGTTGTTGTTGTTGCTGCTGTTGTGGAAGAGAGGCAGAGTCTGGAACAACTGGAGCTGAATTGTCATGAAGAGCAGGTGAACTGTCATGAATGAATCCAGCACTCTAAAACTGAATGGGCTTGGCGTAGTCTGGAATATGAAAGGACAAGTCCTTGTCATATCCAAGACCGATTTTGTGCTTGTTGTGGACAAGCTGTTCCCAAGGTCTGATGATGGGCATGGGAAGTGCAGACTGAGTTTCTTCATCTGCATGTACAACTGCTACTTTATCAACTTGCTGCTGATGGGTGGTTGTCTCAATGTTCTAAACAAAAACAGGTTCAGAATGGTGTCTATGTTGATGTAGCTCCTCTTGCTATAGCTGTGATTCAAGTTGCAAAAAATCAATCTTTTCTTGTGCATTTTGTAGACATGTCTGAATTTCTAAGAGAGAGGATTTGCTGATTTGGAATGTGTCATTAGAAGTAGATTGTATTAGAGTTTCAAAAACTCTAATACTTCACCAATTTGATCCATTTTCCCAAAAAAAATGAAGTGCCTTAATGATACTTTGAGTTCCTCGGAAAGCTAAAAGCTTCTTGGAAAGATATTTCAAGCTTCTTAGAAAAATGGAGCATTACTTTAATCAAAAATCAAAATCTGATGCAAAGACTAGCCAAAACTATTCCACAGTCAATAACAAATCTCCCTTGGTGAGGTGTGGTTCGAACTTCTACAAAAAATATGACAATAAGAAAATCATGGGAGCACAGTATATGGGCCTGAACTTCTCCAAATCATATTGAAATGTATATTATGCTGACAACAGTGTTAAAAAAAAAACATGGATGCCAACGACCATTCGCATCACTTTTCTCAGGCTGCCTAGTGGCTGCTAGCCCATATATCTGTGGTCCAGACAGTTTGTTTCAAGAATGAACTGGAGCGTAACATCACTATTAAACTGGGATATGCCAATGCAAAAATATATAAATGTGAAGATGAGCGCTGTCCTCAACCTCAAACTTCAGAGCATCTGGCTGCTGTGGAAATCATGCGTCTTAAACATATAATTATTTTGCAAAACAAAATTTATCCAGGAGAGTGTAGCTATCAACCAGCATGAGGCAATTCAGAAGTATATTCAGGGTACTATCGCTGATGGAGCACCTGTAGTACCAATATCAAGTTGTCTGCTAGAATTAAGGCCGCCCTGTGGGCATCTTCATTTTCCTTAGCAAACCGAGCACAGTGCAGGGCATATGGCAATAAACAATGTAAATATCACCAAAAGAATTCTCGTACTAGACCCCATCCTCAGAACATGAATCTTGATAAACTCGAGATTTTGACCCTTCCAGAACCGATTTAAACCGCTAACGCAGAGCAAACAATTACGATGCCAAAAGATAACAAAAACAATGCTTTTTAGAATGGAATAACAATTACGATGAGCAGTAAAAGTTACGCCTTGTTGTGTGGATTGCCAATATTACCACAAGAGACTGGTCAATTTTCGATTTACAGAGATGCGTTGGACTGCATCCGAATGCCAGGAGAAATCGCCTACAGCCTTTGGATAGCCAATCAATCGGAATTTAAAGAAGCGGAGAATCATATGAAGCAAGGCATAGAAAGGGGCAAGGATAATACCTCAGATTTGATCAAAATATTAACAGAGAAAACCTGGTCTGTCGGAGGTGAGGCTGTTGCCTATTTCATCGTCGACATATTCACTGCTTCTAGAAGCTGCAATTGGAGAAGCTCTACTCGATTCATTCAGAATAGTTGTAACTTGTGGCTTTATCAGTTTCCTTAGCCCGCAGTCGCATGGACGATGTAGACCCCCGGCCTTCATATGACCGTATAATTCTTATCATCGATGCCAGAGATAGTTTTGGTAACAGCCTTTTGCGACTAGTTTAATTTGACGAATGAGAATTATAATAAATATAATATTGGAAGAGATTAAGATAAATATGAAGCGTCTAGAACTTTCATTTTGACGAGAATTTTTAATTATTTTCTAAGGCCGCGGCACCGCTCCAAGATTTCTGTGATTTGGTTTATTATTTTCTTTAATCTACATGGTGGAGGTTTCGAACTCGATACCTTTCGATAATGCCATGGTTACCTTATTCCTGCATCTTCAGTTATCCATTACTGATGTCATTGCTCAGTCGTCCACTCGATCACTGGCCAACATGCTATCCACAGACATGGACACCGGCTCACCTCCTAAACCGTAGCCACTTTGCGGATCTGTTAGGTGTTCATGCAAGGCAACACCAGACCAATAATGGTAATGACGATGGTGGCGATATAGACAAAACTTCTATAGATCTTATTCCAGATCGTTCACTGAGAGTTCAGGAGCAAAACCAAAAATGATAGCCCGAGAGCCCGAAAGAAGCCTGTTTGAAAGGCAGTTCTATTCACGCATTCAATATTTCAAAACTCAAAACGCATATGCGTTCAACACCATTGAACCGGGATAGTGTTTCAACAAAACAATTCTTTTCATGTGCATCTAGCTCCTTCCTCAGATGTTATCATCAGTGATGAGGCTCTGAACAGTAGTGCCAAATGGTATATTACCGTGGAGAGTAGAGGAGCCGAGGCGCAAAGCGGACTTGTGAAGGATTTGTATCGAAATCAGATAAACAACGTTTCAAATAAGCAGCTCTCATACGCATAGCACAACAACATTTCAACGCATAGCAGACCATAAAAAAATCCAATGCAGTTAAACGTTAAACGGGAGCTGGAGTGTCAATCGGGAGAATTAAACGTTCAGGCGTTAACAACAAGGAATGTCATGCGTTAAACAACATACCAGCGTTTAGGTAGAGATGTCAGATTATGAGATAGAGAGTGTTATGAGGCAGTGTTGGTCAGGCAGACAGAATGCAGATAAAGGAATACGGAGGAGCAGCGCAGGTATATGCAAGAGGTGGCAGCTAAATTCTAGCTGAGAAAATATTCATAAGTAATGGCAGAAACCATAAAACAAATGGTTCAAATATCAGCAGGGCAGGATATCGCCTGCTCTGATACCATGTTAAACACACATGGGGAGCAAGAAAGATGTAAAAGATAAAACATGCAGCTCAATTTTATTAACAATTTGATATACATTTATAGTACATGTGGTGACCGTTGGGATTCACATCCCAAGGTCTCTTGGACTGCTTTGTCCATTCAGCTTCCACACTAACCCATTTAGGATTAGGTGTCCAACACTGTCGATGATGCATTGCAAGTTGTGAAGGTCGCCATTTTCAAAGTATCGTTGGAACCAAAAGAAATAGTGCAGCTAGATTGGTCGCATCCATTGAGCCAGGCCCTATAATGTTACAACATGCATATAGAAAATGATGAGGATGACCCCAGAAACATTAATATTCAGGAAAAAAAGGGGAGTCGCGAGGTTCACAGACCAACAATCGAAGACCCTAAAATCATCGTGCTGCTAGAAACAAAACAAGTAAACATTGGTATGGAGGAGAAGTCGGCATATGCAATGCTTGGGGACTATTATGATGATGCCACGGTGGAGAAGGTCATCGAGTTATTTCGAGAATATCAAGATTTATTCCCGACCAAAATCATGAAGTTAAAAGGGATCCTCGGTGACCTAGGAATGATGAAGATAAATTTGAAGCTGGATGTGAAGCCAGTCAAGAAGTGGCCTTATCAGTTGAATCCAAAATATAAAGCAAAGGTCCATGAAGAGTTGGACAAAATGCTAGCAGCAGGAGTAATTGAACCAGTGGAGGAATCTGACTGGGTAAGTCCTATGGTTGTACAAGAGAAAAAACAGAAGGGTGAAATTTGCATCTGCATGGATCTCAAGAAGCTCAATGATGCATGTGTTAACGATCCATTCCCAATACCATTTATAGACGAAGTACTAGAAAATGTTGGTGGATAGGAAGCCTACTCCTTCACGGACGGTTTCTCGAGGTACCACCAAATCAAGATTGTGCCGGATGATAGGAGTAAAACAAATTTCGCAACCGAATGGGGTTGTTTTCAGTACTGGTGATGCCCATTGGACTAAAGAACGTGCCGACAATATTCTCACGCATTGTGGTAGATGCATTCAAGGAATTTATACATAAGGTTTTGGAGGTATATCTTGATGATTGGACCATATTCGGGTTAGTCAAGAAACACACTGTGAGCTTACGGTTAATGTTGGATACTTGTCGACGGCACCAAATTGTGCTAAAAATAAAGAAGTGTACTTTCCTCATCCCCTTCGGGAACTTCCTTGGCCATGTGGTCTGTAAGCAGGGCCTGATGGTAGACCTGGCAAAGATTGTTGTCATACTCAATCTACAAGAGCCAAGAAGTGTCAAATAATTGTGCGCTATGCTGGGACACATTGGTTACTATCGAAAGTTCATCAAGTGCTACACACAAATCACAACACCAATGAAACAGTTGTTGGAAAAGGATGCTACTTATTCCTGGAATGAGGAATGTAACAAAATTCTGGAAACTTTCAAGGAAAAGATGGCATCAGCTCCCATTTTGGTCTTTCCAAAATGGGACATCGAATTTTTCGTGCATCTTAACGCGTTGTGTATCACGATGGGCGTGGTACTCACACAGGAAGGAGTGGAAGGAATCAATCACTCGATCGCATTCGCAAGTCGACAATTGTCCAAAGCTAAAAAGAATTACTTAAATACTAAGCATGAGGGGCTGGTGATGGTATACATACTTCAGAAATACTTCCACTACCTACTCGGGGACACTTTAAGATGTATACTGATCATTCCGCGTTAAAATACTTAGTGAACAAGCCTGTGCTAGGGGGGCGCATTTGTAGATGGTTGTTATTATTTTAGGAATATGATTTTGAAGATGTCGTAAAGCCGGGATGTCTAAATGCAGGCCCAAATCACCTGTCCTGAATTAAGAATCGTGAAGAGCCCACAAACTTAGAGGAGGGACTGCCTAATGCACAGCTCTATGCAGTATGCATCATAGATGGCCACTTTGAGGATATAATCCACTTCTTAACCACAGGAACCGCGCCGCAGGGGTATTCGGTTTAGCAGAAGAAAGCACTGGTGATACACACAATAGAGTTTACTATTATTGTAAGGCACCTCTACGAAATGGGCAATGATGAAATATTACGCAGATATGTACCAGAATTTGAGCGAGGACAGATCCTCGCTGAGGTACATGGGGGGGTTGCAGGAGGACATTATACGGGACATAGCACAACACAGAAGATTCTTCGTACAGGACTATGGTGGCCAACTCTACATCAAGACTAGACTCAAAAGTGTATTATCGTGCCTGCAACGTATGTCAACGGACTGGAAACCATCGTGGAGGGATGAAATGCTGCTCAAGCCACAGATGATGCTACAACTATTCCAAAAATGGACGATCGACTTTGTGGGGCCTATCATACCTCCAGGAAAGACGGGTGCATGCTATATCATCACAGCGAAAGAATACTTGACCCGATGGGTGGAAGCACAGCTAGTTAAGGACTAGACAGCTGCTATAGCTGTAAAAGTTTTGTTTGATAATGTGTTAACATGGTTTGTATGTCCAAAAATTCTTATGAGCAACCACGAAATGCACTTCCTGAATGAGACCATCAGTGTGCTCACTGAGGAGTTCCAAATATATCATCAACAGAGTATGCCATACCATCCACAAGAAAATGGGACCATTGAAGCTTTTAACAAGATTTTGGAGACTGCCTTGACAAAGGTATGTAATGCGTAGAAAAACCATTGGGATTTGCGCATGCCTGCTGTGCTATGGGCATATTGAACAATGTGCAAGAAGTTGACAGGCCAGACACGTTTCTGGTTACTATATGGCAAGGAAGCCATCATGCCAATGGAATACATTGTACCTGGTTTGCGAATAGCAGCGATCATAGGCATGGAAAACCACAGGGCTTTGAAAGAGAGGATCACACAACTAGAAGAACTTGAGGAGGAATGATTTCTAGCAGGATTCCACCAGAAGGTACCAAAGTAGTGGGAAAAAGCTTAACATGATCGCCATATCAAGATGCACACATTCAAAGAAAATGATATAGTCTTACTATACGACAACAAGTTCAAGAAATTCCATGGAAAGATTTGAATGCATTGGTTGGGACCCTATGTAGTTAAAGAAGTCACTGACGGAGGCACGGTATATCTTTCCAAGCTGAATGAAGAGCCTTTCCTAGGCAGAGTAAATGGCAGTCGCCTGTAACTCTACACAGGTGGGCCGAAAACCTAACTAACTAACCAAAGGACAGTCTCACCACCTCAACTAGTTGAAAGAGAGCGCAGGACGATAAAGCAGTCTGGGGAGGAGCTGCGTGACAACAAGGATGCATGTAGAAGTGATATGTCACAAGGATCACAGTGTCATGGAAGGAGATGCATTGCTGCGTGTAAAAGCCGAAACGTGACCATTGTTGTCACCGTTCATGACAAGATGTTTGAGTTATGGTGAAAAGGAGTAGGCGGTGGGCAATTAAGAGACAAGGTACGAGCCAGATCCAGAACGATCTGTCACAAGCTTAACATTACAGTTCTAGAAAAGGAGGGAACCGCTGAATTTGAATTTCAAAATGCTTATAAATCAGAAGGGGGCATTAGCCGAACAATCTGTGGTTTCGAGAGAAGTAAACTATTGTGCCTTTCCATTGGTATGGAATTATTCATCATTGATGCTAAAGGAGTTAGCCTGGGGGTTGTAATCTAGCCAATGGAGTTCCAGGAATTTCTGGATAGTATGGTGTCGATGGCCACGGGTGCTGTGCAGAGTTCAGCACTAACAGTAGGGGATGTGCCGGAAATTCTTAGACATGAAACAAAACTAGTTTGGATGTCGCTGCCTAACCCATGGGCTGTTTGGCAACCCATAAAAGGTAGAAGAAACACTATGAATATGGAGACAAATGATGGAATTACAGCTAACAGTTCATCTCTGATGCACCTTGAAGATTGGGATCTCGCGAACAGCAACAATTTTCTTGCAAAATTGCAACACAAGCTATAGCAGAAAATGCATATAGTAGACCAGAAATTGGAAATTTGTTGCGTTGGCATGAAGAGTTCCCATATGCAGGCTTGAGCTAAAATCCTATGAAGGGGTGCTTTGTGTTAACCGAGCATAGCAGAATGAGCATCATCGGTTGCGCGAATTAGTAGAGGCAATGGAGGAGGAGCTTGAAGAAGTGTTGCAGGAGACAAAAAGGGAGCATCAAAACGTAGTGCATCACTCATAGGGATGGTGGACCACGAAGCCTTGGTAGCACCTATTGCCACACCAACGAGTGACTTGGGACGAGTCACGATGATTGTGTTGGGGGTCTGTTGGGTAGCGAAGGCCTCGTGTAATGGTTTTGGGGCTTAAAGCCTATAAGTTAGGGTAATGATATTGTGAAAAGCTCTGCGAAATGTGCAAAGTGCAAAATGTAATAGGTTGAGTCAAAGGGATGTCCACCCAAAACTAATATAAAATAATAGGAAGTGAGTCGGCCTAACTATGGTCCGTGGACCATGGGAAGGTATAAATAGAGCAAGGCTCTAAGGGTAGAAGGTAGCTTTTTGAAAGATCTGATGTGTTATGGGTTTTTGAAAGTAATATTTGTTTTGCATCTGTAAGTTTTAGTCAAGGGGGTTAGTGGTTAGATAGAGGCTCTGCAGCTATGTGCACGAAGGCCTAATAGTGTCCGCAGCTGTGTGCATAGACCCCTACAATAGTGTGCATAAGGTAGAAAGAAGATTGTACTGAAACGAAGATATTAATAAAGATAAGTTGGTTTTGAAACATTGTGTTGATTCTGAGTTATTGTGAATCAGGTTATATTCTGGTTTATACATCTGTTATATGAGTTTAAGCCTATATTTATGAATGATAATGATGCGCACTGGGTAATATTGTTAAATGTTTTCTTAAATACCATAAGAAGTAGAGTAAACCTATAATAAACTTGTTAACAACAAGGCACATAGACACAGATCTACACGGAAGCTTGATAACTGTATAGAGTAACGCAAAGGCACAGGAAGGTTCGCGAATCCATCCGGACCCATCAAGACATCCCTAGGGTGCAAAAACCTAGTTCCAGCACCCTCCCATACTACCTTGGGTGAGTCTTCAGTCTGCACTCCACAAATTGTTGCCAAAAGGGTCAGTAGTGCAAGATTTGTTCGACTAAAATACCGCTAAACCTAGGTCAGGCCCCAAATGGCCAACAATACCAGAAAAAACTAGGTGGACAGATTAGTTGAGGCGACTTAGGCCTACAAAACAATATGGAAGACCATTGCCGGGTTCACACCCTATGAACTGGTCTATGGGAAGAAGGCTTTTCTCTCAATAAAGTTTGAATTCAATACCCTAAGGATGGCAGCTCAGCTGGACCTAGACCTCAGCCATGCACAGAACGAGAGATTACTTCAACTCGATGGATTGGATGAATACAAATTGCAAGCCTTTCTCCATATAGAGGTAGTTTAGCTTTAGAGAAAGATATGGCATCACAGAAATATCAAGGAGAAGCAATTCTGAGAGGCAGATTGGGCACTACTCTATGATTCAAGATACAAGGATTTCAAAGGCAAGCTGAGGACAATATGGCTGGGACCCTACGCTATGGAGAAATGCAATGACAATGGTTCAATTCTGATCAAAACCATTAATGATGAAGCCATCCTCATTCTTGTTAATGGATATCGATTGAAAGTCTACAAGAAACCCCTCTCCAAGCGAGAGTTTATTGAAGATTTGAATAAAACAGTGACGGTAGTGGAGCATGTCTTAGCTTTCACTTCACCCACTCACTGATGAAAAAAGAGAAAAAATAAGGACTCAAGTGAAAACCTCCATGAGGCACTTGAGTCCCATCATTGGGTTAAAAACCTCTTTTGAGGTGGCCCAGTGATGTCAAGAAAGGAAAATAATAAGATCCCTGGGTGAAAACTTCCTTAAGAGGAGCCCATGACATGCATTTAAGGTGAAAACCTCTCTGAGGCGCCCTAGTTGTTTTCAAAAAAAAAAAAAGAGAACGAAAAAATGATTTTTGATTGCATTGCAGGTTTGCAGGAGGACAACAGGGAGCAGAAGAAGGTGCCAAGGGACCCTGAAATTAATACCAACGTCCATCTCATCTTCTCCACACCTTCCTCGATCATTTTTGGCATCTCTTTCATCCCATTGTACCTCTTCTTCCAAAAATTGTGTTTTCTACAAGAGGCTCCTGTAGGAATTACAGAGAGCCAAAAGTGTTTACAGGAGGCAATTTGAGGGATAAGAAAAGCTTCATGAGAAAACTATAATCCCTCTTACCATCTTCAAACCTCCTTGCCATCATTTCCAAGCCTTCATCACACTCCAAGCATCATTATTATTATTTTTCCCTTTTCCAAGGAAAAACACAGAAAAACAGTTTTTTAGTTTTGAAAAAAAAAATACAAAAGTAAAAGGAGGAAAAGGCACCATTAACTTTACCTGAAGCTTACCTACTATCCCTCCATCATTCATCTCCACCTCTGGCATCCTTCTTGAGCTCCAAGCACAGGGAATAGCTAAAGTTTCAAGGGGAGAAGTAGCTACAGAAGACCATGTAGGAATTCTGGTAGCAGTTGATCCCATAAAAGTCCAACACCAACAGCAAGGGACAACACATCTGAAGGTTGAAAAGGCACATGTAGCTCAGCTCTAGGAAAATAAAAAACTACAAAAAAACACAACAACACATCAGCAAGCAGAGATAGCATGCATGAAGGAAAATGAAGGCATGTAACAAAGAAAGCCACAGCACCTTAAAGTCGATGGCAGCACATGCACTCAGATCATAGGTAAGTAGCTAAGTCACTCCTCTATCTGCATATGTGTAATTAGAAATCATACGAAGGCAACAAGATGGTTGAAATTGAAAGAGGGAAAGGTGACCAGTTAACTTGGCCACTTTCATTTAGTTGACTCCATTTAACCGAGATATCACCCACATGTGTGCATAGTCAACTCAAGCAAAAGATGCGAAGGACAAGTAGTGGGAGGAAGAGTTAACTCTGATGTAGTGATGAGGGGATGATTACGAGGGGGGTCATGATGACCAAGTAGGTGGGGACCAATGGTCCTAATCTGGGCAATGTACACCTTGTCAGCTCAGTACTCATAACCGAAAACAACCATAAAAGGTAATAAGCACTCCTCCCCGTGCATTCTCACCACCTTTTCTTCAGTTTTTCCTCATAACTGAGCCACACCACAGTCTTCTTATGCCCCCACAGCCTTGTATCCACCATCCTCCATCGATTTCCTCCATATTTTTAATCTCCGCATTTTCTACAAGAACACCTACAAAAAATCTATAGGAGGAATAGCAGGCTTCTACAGGAGGGGCAGTGAGTCATTTTGAAGGGAGAAAACTTTATTTTTGGCACAAATTTTAGTTTGAAGAGGTAGGGTTCATGAATGCCCTCTATTTAATATCAAAATGTGAAAGAATTGGTATTAAATTGAAGATAAAATGAGTCTTTAAGAGGGTATAAATACATTAAAAACAAAATTCTGTTTTTTTTTTAAACATAGTCCCCTCTGTTTTTCTATTTCACTCAAAATTCTTTGTTTCCACCTCCATATCTAGTTTTTCAAAAGAAGTACAAGTAGTATGATATGGTGTTTATGAGAAAAGAGCCCACTAACTCCATTATACTCCATGCACATCCTCAAGTGGTGAAAATATTTATAAGGGAATTACTCTACAGATGCTATTCTAACTGCAGAAAGGAGAAAGACTAAAATGTAAAACAAAACCTAGTAAACCCTAATTAACAAACTAATTATACTTTTGCCAAAAACACTATGAAAACCATGAAAGAAATTCCATTGCCTACTCAAGGAAGGAAACAACATATAACCATGTCATTTCTAGAAGTAAATAACCAAAAAACATATTTTTGAATTTTTATGTGTTTTTAAGTGAATTTAACATGCATCTAATTTAGTGTGTGTAAGTGTGGTAGTGAACAGGTGGCATTAGAGGGTGGTTTTGGAGCTTAGGAGGATGTAGGATGGTGTGGATGGGTCCTAGGAGGTCATAGGTGACCTTCTGGAGGCTTTTCCCACACTTGGCTTTCAAAAGAAAGCCTACAGGAAAAACTACAGGAGGACACAGGAAAACTACAGGAGAGATAGTGGGCTTCTACAGGAGGGGCAGTGAGTCATTAAGGGAGAAAACATGACTTTTGGCAGGAATTTCAGTCTGAAGAGGTAGGGTTCATGAATGCCCTCTATTGAATATCAAAATGTGAAAGAATTAGTCTTAAATTGAAGATAAAATGAGTCTTTAAGAGGGTAGAAATACATAAAAAAATTCTGTTTTTAAAAAAAGAAACACAGTCCCCTTTATTTTTCTATTTCACTCAAAATTCTTTGTCTCCACCTCCATATATAGTTTTTCAAAAGAAGAATAGGCAGTATGATAGGGGAATTTATGAGAAAAAAGCCCACTAACTCCGCTAGATTCCATGCATATCATCAAGTGGTGGAAATATTTACAAGGGCAAACTAGATCAATATCTTTGAGAAGGTTAGAGGGTTTGATGATGAAATTGCCCATGAATTTGCTCTCTCTCTGGTACCTCACACGAGAACTCATGCTACTATAACCACTAGAGGCCTCTCCATTGAAATAACCCCTGAATTCATCAGTAGGGTCACCACCCTTCCTCTTGGGCTACCTTGGAGTAAAGATGAGAAACCAATTGGCCAGGCTACCAAGAGGAAATTTGGTTAGAAAATTATATATTATAGAGAAATGAATACATAAAATATTGCAGAAATATAAACACAAAAAATGCATAAAACAAGAGAGACACAGATATATGTGGTTCACCCAATTTGGGCTACGTCCACAGAGAAACAACCAGTCCTTCCTTTTATATTATCCAGCAAACTTTAAAGAGATACAACCTACAGTAGATCCGCTATAACACCCTCTTCGCTCTCAATCTCCTCTCTCTTCCTCACTCAGAATACAAAGATACATAGACGCAATACGATTCCCTCATATATACTGAGGGGTTGCCTTCTAGGGCAAAAAAAATGCTAGATTAAACATAAATTCTACTGTCAGATCATTCACCTAATAAACGGCCCAGACTGACTAGAAATTACTAGACTTTTACAAGGAAATTTTACATCTATTTTTAGCTTCAAGGGTGTTGCCCCCGAACTTCAGTCAGGGGACCGCTGGCCCCCAGACCCCCCAGCTGGGGGGGATCGGCCCCACCAAACCCCAGCGGGGGGGACAAGTGCCCTCCCTCCCCCGCGTGGAGGAGTGTACAATCTTCCTGGGGTATACATCTGGCTGAGACCTTTGAATACAAAAGATAATCAGGCTACACACCCAACAATCTCCCACTTGGAGACTGATTATAACAACTCCACCACTGCATCATTTGCTAGACAATGACTCCAATTCAGACCTGGTTGTTTCTCATCTTCTTCATCATACTTGAAGACCAATTGAAACTGAGTAGATTCTCAATTTCTTCCTAGTTACAACTTTTGTTAAGATATCTATAGGATTTTGGCTAGTGTGTATCTTTTCCAGCTTCAATTGTCCATCTTCCAATGTTGATCGTCTGAAATGGTACTTGAATTGTATATGCTCAGTCTTATCATGAAATGAAAAGTTCTTTGCAAGATGTATGGCACTCTGGCTATCACTATATAACCTGCCCAACTCCATCTTTTTACCCAATTCATCTTGAATAGCCTCTGTAGCAGCAACATACTCTGCTTCTGTTATTAAAAGTGCAACAACACTTTGGATTTTTGAAACCCAACTGATAGTTGTTCCACCTACAGTAAATACATATCCTATAGTGCTCCTCTTATTATCTCTGTCACTTGCCATATCTGCATCAACATATCCTTGCAGAGTAATGTTTGAAGCACCAAAGCATAATGCTTGATTTGTGGTACCTCTCAAATACCTAAGAAACCACTTCACCACCATCCAATGTTCTTTTCCTAGATTGTTCATGTACCTACTTACAACTCCCACTGCATGTGCAATATTAAGCCTTGTGTAGACCATTGCATACATTAAGCTTCCAACTGCTGACGCATATGGAACTTTAGACATATGAACCATTTCTTCCTGAGTCTTGGGACACGCCTCCTTACTTAATTTGAAATGGCTAGCCAAAGGTATACCAATTGGTTTTGCATCCTGCATAATAAACCTTTTCAACACCTTTTCTATGTACTCACTTTGAGACAAAGTTAATTTGTGATTCTTCCTATCTCTAGTTATTCTCATACCAAGGATTTGTTTTGCAGCACCCAAATCCTTCATTGCAAATGAGTTTCCCAATTTCTTTTTGAGCACATTTATTTCCTGCATGTTAGAACCTACAATAAGCATGTCATCTACATACAATAACAATACAGTATAGTTGCAATCATTTTTCCTTTTGAGATAAACACAATGGCCAGAGTGACATCTAGTATAACCTTGTTCAAACATAAACCTATCAAATTTTAGATACCACTGCCTTGGAGCCTATTTTAAGCCATGTGATGCCCCTATACCAATAGGTGTCATATATCATGATTGACTTATTGAGCTTTGTAATATGTTCATACCTTTACTTGTTGCAAAGGTTTTCCATATTTATAAAAAATAAAAAAATTAAAAATTGTAAAGAGGGTATGCCCTAGAAAAAGAATCAAAGGGTAAGAATAATAAAAGATGGTCAAAAGAATGAAAGAAAATGAACCCCAACAAAAGGAAACGACCAGGAAAGTGTGGAAGCCTAAATGCCACTAACTTTTTATTGATGTAAAATAAACAATTGTGTGCAGTTTGTCACTCATGCCACAATTTATGAAGAGTCAAATAGTTTAAGCTTGGCTAATTCATTTTTCAATTTTATGTTGTAGAAATAGAGAATAAAGATCTGACCAAACAGTGTAATCTTGGCAGATAAGTAGATAGATAGAATGAAAAAAGGAGCTCAACAGTTTAATATGAGCCCTTGGATGTAATAAGTGTAGACTTAGATAGGCCATCACCATATAAAAGAAAATAAAAGTTTGATAAGGGTTTGCTAGACTAAGTGCACCCTAATAAAGAAGTGAAAATGCTAGGTTAAGTAGGTAGGTTAAGTAGATGATGGTTGCAAAATAATATGTGGTGAATTATAAGTTTAAATGTGTAAATCTTTTTACTTTCATCACAAGGCAAAGGCATGTATCATATGGAAGACACATCAAGCAAGCAAAGTCAAAAATAATTAACTTCCCTACTCATTTCCCCTAAATTTTCACTAATTTCCCCTAAGTGCCAAGGTATTTATCAAGTTAGAGGGGCTCAAAGCATTTCTCTGATTTTTGGAAGAATCGTACCCTCGGCGCAAAAATTTATGATACCTTAAATACTTAAGCCCATTCATCAATAACCACACCCCTTCATAAGTCATTCATTCCCTTTATAAAGTTTTTCATAAGTAAAATTCTATTTTACTTAGGGAAATTAAAATATTTTCCATAAAAACCCTCTTTTTTCACTTAGCCTAAGTTTTTAACATATACATGAAAAATGCTTCAAACTTAGCACACACTTCACAAAATCATATTAACTTTTAACTTACATTATATTTAATTTCCTGATATAAACATTACCCATTCCCGTATTACTATAACTATACAAAATCTCCAAATTCGTATATATCCCACCCCTCGGTTAAATATAACCATAATAGAATTAATAATTGGGATTAGTTAGTTAAACCATAACTAATTAAGAACCTGACCCCCACCATATTAAGTGAGGATTAATTAATCATCAGGATTAATTAATAACTCAATGACTAATCCCATTGCTCCTGATAAAATTAAACAACACTTAATTATGTTGAGCCCGCCCTCATTAACTTTCCGCCACCTCACCTCCCCAATAGCCATCCGATCAAGCCCCTCAAATCTAATGGTTGTCATGCATATCGCACGGCCCTCCGCGACCTAACATTAGTGCATGATCTCGATTGGTTTTCTAAATAGTTCCATCGCCATGTGTCGCTCATCATATGGAATCACTCGATCTAGCCCAAATATCGCCTCCCCTCCATCAGCAGTGTAATGAAAACCACTTACCACCTCTCGCTAACGACAAAACATCAAATCGTTTTCCTACTGGTGCCAGTTGTCCAAATCCCGAAACCCGCCAAATTTTTTACTTTGTATAAAAAACAAAAAGTAATACGTTTGTCATCCTATTTTGCAAACGCATACATCCATGCAAACTGAATGTCGAAGTTAACCAGCTTGTGCACTTAACCGCCAACTACCTTCAAAACTTGTAGACAATGCTCCTCAGAGTCTGCCATTACACCTAGTGTACCTGCATTCCTATCCCCGTCCCTAAAAACAGGTATTTACCAATTCATATCAAGAAACCTTTTGAATACTTGCTTTCTCTGCAATTAATTGAAAGAACCCCAAATTTTACCATAATTCATTTGCTGCAATTGAAATTCAAGTTCCCCAAACCCTCGATTTTCACCAATTTCTCATAAAAACCCTAGTTTCCTATCTGAATCCACAAGAACCAGAATGGAAACCCCCGTTTCCCTAACTATTGCACCTATTACTACCCTCCACTGTGATTTGGATTATCTGCCTCTGGCAAATAAATATTTTCAAATAAAAGACTTGGACACTAATAAAGACCATTTGAAAGTCTTTTGCCAACACCGAGATAATCACTTGAGTGGCCATGATGCCATAGGATTGTGGGAATCAAATCTCCCAATGTATTTTCTCCCCTCTGTGCACATTTTCCCTGATATTATCCATCAGTGTCATGCCAACTATGATCCCAACCTCAGAGCAGTAATGTCCCCAATTCAAACTGTCCTTTTCACAATTACTGTAGACTCCATCAATGAGATGCTTCAATTTTAGCCCAGTCAAACCCTCACCCCCATTTCCCTTGGAGATTTGCTTGAAATATCATCTAAATTGTCCCAGTCTGAACTCAGTCACATTTGCTAGACTTTCATGCACGAGCATCAACCCCAAAATCCCCCTCCCTATCTATCAGTTTTCTTCACAGAAATAGGCAAAATTATAGTCGATATGATAGCTGTATTCATGGGATTTAACACCAGTGAATATGTAGATGAATTGACCCTAGTTTTGATGTCCATCTTCACCCCTGGTCAGCCCCCTGCTATCAAGTACAATTATGCTACATTTATCACTGAGAAAATCCATGACCAGTTCATGAGACTGAAAAATGAAAAAGTGTTCAAGTATTCCACATTCATTTAACACCTTATCCTTTACTATCAGTCTGACAAGTTCCCATTTTCTATCAATAAACTTAATACAAAGGGTAACCCAAGATCAGTCATTTTTTGGAATCTAGTCTTCCACAATTCTTTGGCTTGTCCTTATTCATATAATGAATTCATCAACTAGTTTGTCCACCCAGTGACCACCATGCTGACAAGAAATCCTCCTCCTAGGATTAGTGATGAAATCAAAATGATCCTTCAACTGTCCAAACAGTACATGGTAGGTGATTGGTACTTGTACCAAAATCATACAAAGATCAGGGTATATGGTTGTGAGCTTCCTCCCTTAAAGCTACCAAAATATGTTCCAATGAGGTTGTTTGCAATGGAGTATTATAGACAAATGATAAACTTAGATCAAATCCACTTTACCAAGGCCAAGAAGAAAGCACAGTTGAGAATCAAGGATCACCTAGTCCCATTTGTCTGCAACAATAGAGAAGCAGGCAAAGCAGCAAAACAAACCCTAGAAAACCTAAAATTAAGTAAAAGTTTTGGATGGAAATATGACCCACACAATTTCATTTGTGATACGAGAATGAAAAATAGACTATCACCATAGTCTCATCACAGAATCCCAGAAATTGTGCAATATGATAATATGGATGAATGGAGAGAACGAACTCTTACAGAGATGGATAGCAATCAGGTCAATGTATAAAATGTAATGAAAGACTTAGAAAAGACACTTGACCTGGATTCTTTTGAACATGTACCAGTTGAGACTTCTCAAAAGCCAACACCAAGGACTAGTGCCTCAACAGTCGATACTTCTCAAAGGCACTCATAGGAAACTAATGCACCATTTGCAGGATCATCACAGGGAAGTGAACAAGAAACTAGCACTCTAGCAACAGGGCAATCAAGCATGTCAAAGTGGCCTGAAACCTCTCAAGAATAGGCTAAAACACAGACCCACCCAACTCAAGTTAACATGGGAGACCCCCTAGTTTTGCAGACTCCTATGAATAAGGAAAAGAGCTTAAAGAGAGACAGCGAAGTAGCTACCCCTGCTAGTGGTCCCTCAGACCAGCTTGGTGCTAAGAGGTACATGCTAAATCCTCATTTAGAAGAAGAATTTTTTGAAGAAATTACAGGGAGTTTGAGGAAAGGAGGTGCAGACAGTCAGCATACATTCCCAACAGGTGAAACACCTTCTAGTTCACAAAGACAGGAGTTGGAAAGATAGCAAAGTGCTGAAGTTTCATCCTTCAGGCCTTCTTCTAACAAATCCTTAGACATCAAAGAAAAATTCAAAGAGATAAAGGCCAGAAATGAACCATTAAGGGCCCAAGTCTACAATCAATATATGAAGATGGCTCCTACCAATCAAACTAGGTTAATGCCAGCTTATGATATCAAGGAAGGAAAAATGCAGATGAGCTTTTTGAAGCCCAAAGTACAACAACCCCAATCACTTGTAGACTACCTCAAAACTAATTTTGAGATCTTGGCCAAGGACATTCATCCCCTAGATCAAATTGAATTACATATGAAGACAGGGGAAATGGTATATTCAACATTGAGAAGCAAGGCCTTGATGGCACATAGATTGAAAAATTCACTGAATAATACCACTACTCAGTTACAATTAGAAAGAGCCTCCTCACAAGCTACGGATAACAAAATTAAACCATTGGAAGAGTTAATTATTGGATTGGGTCATAACCCAAAAGATTTAAAAGCTACAGAATCCCTAATTAAGAAGAAAAATGAAGATATAGTTGTCTTGAGAAAGCAGCTGAAACTACCACCACTGATGCATCCACAGATTGTTGAAGTTATAGAAAAGAAGGCTGAAGAAGAGCTTATCGACCTAGTCCTCAAGCTAAATGAACAATTGAAGGAGACTGAGCGGGAATTAGAGAAATCACTAAAAAGCAGGCAGAGTGAGTCAACCTCTCAGCCTCAAAGTGTAGTACTAGTGGTCTCCATTGTAGTCCCTTCTACTCTTGCAATAGCTCTTGCATCAAATGTCCCTTTGGCCATAGCAGAAGCTATCACAGGTGCAGTTACAGGTACAAGCACAGGTACAACACAGATGGGAACTTCAAGTCAGAGTAATGAAGAACTAATCAAATCCATGGAGGAGATGAAACTCCAAGTCTCTAAATTGCAGAAGGTAAAAGAAAAATTTATTACCTTAGAGCAGAAGTATGATGTGTCAAAGATCAATTTTGCTGAAGAAGTGAGGAAGAATAAATGCTTTTCTCAACAAGTAAAAACATTGGGAAAGAACCTCACCTTTGAAAATTCTTTAAAAGATATCAGGAAAATTCTATGGACCAACATCACTCAATCAATAAATGATGTTTGGTCATCTATACAAATCATTTTTTAACAGATTGACCTAGTCAAGGTCGCTCTTCAAGAAATTGCCAAACCAAGGAAGAATTAGGAGGGAAGCCCAAGGAAGCTATCAGGCTAATAAAAAAATTTAACAACAGGAACAAGTATCAATTAGAACAACTAAATATTGAAGATAAAACTAGAACCATCCTTGAAATTAGGAATGTTTTGACCAAAAGGTCTTTGATGTAGAACTTGGAAAGGAAATGTCAAAATATGCAGGAATATATATATGAATTTATGGAAAAGTTTGCATATTACAGATTAAAGGACTTCCCAGTCCTTTAGTAATTAATGATAAGTTAATGAGGCATGAGGATTATGTTGACAAATTGTATCAGTATGCAAATAACCAACCTAGTTCATCAACCAATTCATCTGCACCTAAAGCATTACCTACAAGTGGAGTTCTCTATGACATTCTGGGGAACCTCTTTTTTTTGAGCATGAATTGAAACATTTGTTTCCTATTCAGCCAAATTTTATAAAATACACAGAGGCTGATGAAATCTTCAGGAAGCTACAAAGGACCAGGATACCAAGGGATTATTGGTGGACAAACATGACAAACATTTTATGATCAACCTTGGTAAAAAGCAAGTTGAAGTATTTACCATAGTAAATTTTGGTAAAATAAGGTGAATGAAGATAAAACAAGTAAAGAATATCAGAACAGGTTAAAGAGTATCAGTTAAAAGTCAAAATCAATCAGCCAACACAAAATTACGAGCAAGACAGCAAGATGCTCAATCATAGGGCCTGCCTCTAGGTCACTCAAAAAAAACGGGGACAGCAAGCCAACAGTTCACTTTTAGTTTCTATCTTCGAGACCATCTGTCTCTACTTTTATGTAAAATATATTTAGTATTCCCAGAATATATATCCCTCATTTAGAAGATATTTTTTTGTAACTTTTTCTATAAGTACTTCCTCATTCGAAGTACTTAGGGTGGATTCTTAGACATTTCTATAGACTCATTATTTTGGAATAGAAGTGTTGTTGAAAAATTATTATATGGCTAGCTAGATGAAGAAATAAAGCAAAGGACTTTTATACGATTCATGTGTCAAACGTTGGACAAATAAGTATTCTATATCTTTTGTGTTACAGTTTTCTAGTTTAATATTTCACATTGTGTTTCAACTCTGAATAATAAATTAAAAAAGTATATTTTAGAAAGTGCTTTACTACATTCTGTCTTTAAAAGCATTTATATTCTTAATGTTTTCTTCTAAGCTATCATAGGCAGGGAATTCTTAACTATTCTTTGCTTCTTAGTTTATCATTTTGTTCATTTAATAAGAAATTCTTAATTGCTTTTTGTTAATGATCACCCACTTTCCCTCATATTGAAATTTGTCGAAGGATTCTTAATTGCCCTTCTTCCCTTTCAAGACCATTTCACCCTTTCAAGTTAACATTTGTCCCTTGTTTAGCTATCTTGCCCTGTGAAGCCCTCCTTTGTTGAATCGACCTGATCCAGTTAATCCATCCTCAGTTGACACCATAGCCCAATGGACTGAGATACTCTTTTCTATCCATCTGGTCTTGAATTCCACCACCAAACACAATCAAAACCCCCAAGCTTTCATAACTAGCCTAATATCCCATAAAAAAAAGCTAAATCTTAACAAGAGAGCCCTCTTTGAGTACAGATTGGCTAGATTCTGTACTTAAAAGTTAGTTTGTGGTTACCTCGGACCCCTTTCATTCTTCCAACAACTTCAAGGAAAATCTAAGTGATAACATAGTGGCGAATCCACTGGGGAAACTAATTCCTTAGTCAAAACCAATCTTTAAGAAAATTTGAAATCTAAATCTAAAAGCATCTTAAAGAAATCATAGAAGTTGTTTTGATAGAAGTTAAGGAAATTAAAAACAAAACCTAAAAGCTTGGCTTCAGAAAGGACTCGTTACACTAGAGCTAATCATGATCCCAATCCACCACCAGTGTTTGAGAACCCCAATCTGATCCCCAGAATTCTTAAAAGACAAGAAAGTTCTGTTAGCCCTCAACCCACCTTCAGATCATCAACCTGTCCTGTTAGGTGGATTTACCTCAAAGACCAACCCTTTGATGAATATTTTGAAAACTCTTTGTTTAGGACTTCATCTGATTCTGAATTAATTGAACTAGTCCAAGACCCAAAGATCATCCGAGAATTATATATCCAAGCAGCTAATTTGTCAATTGATAGACATTTGCAGAACTCATCACAATCTGATCTTACCAGTGATGGAACACCCAATCCCTCTGTAATCACAACCGTTACTGCAAGTTCATCATCTTTTCCTCAGACATCTCAACCTTAAACCACTCCACATCAAACCATCCCTTCTACCTCTCCATCCACAACTCAAACATCCATTGTTATCCCAGCCCCATCTGTTGTTCCACCATTACCTACAACAATAGAAAACAAGTATACTACCATGGTACTACTAGCAAACTTAGGTGCCATGCCCCAGGATTACCAAAGTAAGATCACTCAATTTGATGGTACCGGTACCTATACAACCCAACAACACACCAAGAAGATGACTAATTATTTTAAAATTTATGAAATAGATGTCGATGATGTGCAAATGAGAATATTTGTTCAGAGTTTAACTGGGGAAGTTAGAACCTGGTTCAGAGCTCTAGCAGCAAATAATATAGACAACCTAGCAACCCTCTATCAACAATTCCTAAATAGGTGGGAGAAAAAGAAAGACCCTCCTCAAATTCTATCTGAATATGAAAACTTAAGAAGAGGACCACAAGAGACTATGTAGGATTATTGCATTAGATTTAATGGCTTGTACAAGGCTATCCCTCAAAATCTAAGACCCCCACCTGGTTTAGCCCTAATCAAATTCCCAGATGGATTTGATATTGACATGGCTTTCCAACTGAGAGAACGAAACCCCCCTACTTTGGAAGATATGTGTTGGGTCTAAAATGCGGATGCAAATTACAGTTTAATTTAATGTCAACCCGGGAAGGTAAACTTAGAAGTGCCTATCTAAAATATATAGATCTAGAAAGATTTCTAATTCATTTATGTAATATATGAGGAAAGAGGCTCATAACTTAGGAGAACCAGGTTGTCCTTCCCTACAATACTACTTTCATGAAGATAAATCTAAGAGCACTAATCAACAATGGCTTATGATGCAGAAGATGTAAAAGAAGAGGCTCCTAACTAAGGAGGTCCAGATTGTCCTTCTTCACAATTCTACTATATCACAATCACCGTTGCTTCAAACCAGAAATGCATAAATAACTTCAAATGAGAAATGGAGAATGAAATTTAGTTTTAGTTCAAGATCAAATAAAAGGGGAATTTAACTTAAATTCCTTTGTGTCCCTTCATATGTAGATTAGAATTAAACCAATATTCATTCAGAAATCATCACACATCTAAATACATTTGAAACATAAATTAAATTCTACCTAACATAAGCATGCAAGTGAGGCCATGGGGGCCCTCCATAACTCCACAAGCATACCACTTCAAAGGGAACTCAAATGTAGAAGCAACAAAATCAAAGTACGAGTCTTTAATTCAAAATCTCCATCATGATGTACAAACCAACTTCTTAAGATTACAAATGAGGATTCTAAGATTCTAAGATTACAAATGAAGGAGATGGTACTCCTATTTATAAAATGGAATGGGATAACAAACTCATAATGATGATCCACTAATCTCTCTTTTAGTTCCATACATCTCTCAACCATCTAGACACATAACCCCCTTTTGTCCTTGATCTTCTCCATGAGATCATCATCTTCTCCATGAGGTTTATCTTCCCAAATTCGAATTTGATCCTTCAAGGCCACATAAAGGTGTCTTGGAAGCTTCCTGGGCACCTACACATGTCACAAAAACAACCCACTTTCCATATAGAAAGTAAAATATATTATTTTATAATATTTAATCAAGAATTCTCTTAAAAATGCTTAAAAATAAATAATATTTGGAAAATATAAATGAGACCCATTAATGGTGAATAATAGGGAAAAGGAAGTGTACATGGTGGTGAATAATGGGTGATATAATGGAAGCATAGGTGAAAAATGTATGGTAATGAGTGACATTTGTATGACATTTTGAAGTCCAAACAGCGGGTTTGTCAGAAGACCCAGCGATTCCATACATTGAATGACGTGTTTTCAGCGGATGTGAGAGAAAACCGCTCTCATCGCGGGCTAACGGTCGAGCAAGTCACCCGTGCGATAAAAGTGATGACCGTAGGATCTAGAGGCTCCAGATCAAATGGCGGAGATTGCACCCAATGGGAGACCGAATTTGGCAGAAGAATAATTTGAGGCATATAAAGGTTTGAAGTTTGATTTGACCGCTGAGCTGGTGGATGACTCATTTCACGGAATAACCAAAGTAACGAACCGTTCGAGGAAGAGCTGGCGCTCAGTTTGTGAAGGGACAAGTGGCCACCTCTCTGTGAAATGTTACACAGTGGCGATGACATAGAAGCAGGGAATTCCAAGCGGACAGAGGCAGGCGATCCGAAGGGCCAGAAGAGGAAGTGAACAGTCAAGGGACGGATTGGCTTTAAGCCACGAACAGACAGGGAGACAAACGAGACATAATAGAAAGTTAAACAAGAAGCAGAGAACAGAGAAGTCGAGCTGACCTACAAAGCTAAGGCAGCATCGAGAAGACAAAACCGAGAAGGCTTGATAGGTTCAAGCAATCCTTGTGAGGATATCTATTGGGAACTGAGTACCAAATTGGACTCATCCCATTAAGACCAGTTGAGGTCGACACTTGGTAAGGGGGAGTCTGTGTACTCTAGTGGCTTGGGGAATCCAAGTACCACCCTACTACGCATCATCTGTAGCAGGAGACTCAAATTGAGCTCCTCTTTGTAAAAACTCTACTCAAAGATACAATAAAAAAGACCACCACTGAAATTTGGACCAGGAGACGTAGCCCAGGAGGATTGGGTGAACTCCTTATTAAATTGTTGTGTTTTGAATTTGCTTGCTGTGTTTCTCTTACTGTTTTCCAGTGTCTGTTTATTTTGCAATCTTATCGATCTGTTGCCTAAGATAATATAGACACACACACCAGGACATGAGTGTGTAATACCTTCATTAATTTCCTGAGGTCACCTAGGGGTGATTTCAGATCAGGTTGCAACCAAATTTTCATAGGTTTGTCCCTGCAATTGAAAGGAAACTCAAAATTTTCTTCGAATTTCACGTGCACATTTGGTCTTATTTTGTATTTGGAAATGTTCATGGTCATCGTTTTCTAGAAAAAGGTTGAAATATGTCGTGGTGCCTCTAGAATGTGAACAAAATTTAAAAACATCAAATGGTTAGTGGAGTAAGTGGCTTAATTAGGTCAACAAGCCTATCTCAATCAAATCTGAAGTGTGTGAAAAGGTTTTTGGGGTGAGCTCCATCATCCAAAGAATTTATTGACTTAACCATCTCCAAAAATTACAAATATGAGAAGAAAATTTTCTCATTTGGTTGGTTATCTTGTAGTGTGAGTGAGTGAGTGTGTATGGAGAGAATGTGCATAAACCAATGATTATAGCAGAGAGTTCAGAGCTTCAGTATTGTAGTGTGTTTTAGAAACTAATCATCAAAAGTGTTTCAAAGTTGTGTGCAGAGATTGAATATCATTTTGAAGGAAGTGTGTGTTGAATATTTGTTCTCTCATTTGGACTGTGGAATTGTGGTTGCAGGAGTGTTCTTATTTGATGCTATCTTTGTTTATGTAGCGGTGTTTTTCAGTTTTGAACCATATTGTCTTGTTTGCATAATTGTGTGTAATTGGAGTAGGGGCTTCAAGCTAAGTGCATGTTGATTGTCTATTGTAGGAGTGGGTGCTCCAAGTTGGTTGTGGCCAACATTTCTCACTTTAGACAAGGAGCGGGTGCTTCATTGCTAGTGGTGGCTAGATGATGTAATGTAAATGAGAATATTTTGAAGCAACAAACAATTCGGTGGTTTTTTTCCCTGGAGGGGGGTTTTTCACCTAAAATCCAAGTGTCTACATGTGATGATTAGCTGTGTTTTTTCTTGTGGATGTGAATGGTCTTGTTATATGTTTTTGGAGTGAATTTCGTTTTATTTACAAAATTTTTATAATATTTCTATGATATTGATTCACTTTGTATGCCTGAGTTGTCTCGCTCAGTATGCTTGAGTTATCTATATTACATAAATATTATAAAAAATATGTAAATAAAGGGAATTTCTATTACAAAAAGGGAATTTTTGTGGGATATAGTGAGACAACTTAGGCATACAGAGTGTATCTTCTAGGACTCGGGAAGACAATTCTCAAGCGAGATGTGAGATTCTAGGAGGACAAAGATCTGAGAGTTTCCTTAGAGCATGAGAAATTTGTGGAACCTAGGGAGGAGGTACTCACTCCTAAGCAGGAGTCACAACTAGTACCTTAGAGTCAACCACAGACCCATCCACAACCACAACCACAACCATAGTAGGATTTGAAGTAGGATGAGGAGGAGAGTTCAGGCCAAGACCAGACAGATCAGACAGAGCCACCCACCATAACGAGGAAGAAGGCCAAGTGGGTCGAGATGTTTATTTAGGAGGATCAAAAGCAGGTTGAGGCTCCTAGCACCATGTTCAAGCAGAGTAAACAACCACATAGGTACAGAAGTTATATGGAATTGATGACAAAGATGGTGGGAACTGAGCCTTCTTCTTATAAGGAGGCATCTTCTCAGCAAGTTTGGTAGTATTCCATGGTGGAGGAGCATTCCTATTTCATGAAGAATGATGCCTGGGAGATTGTGCCACAACCTGAAGGGAAATCAATAGTTGGATCAAGATGGGTGTACAAGGTGAAGCATGGAGCATATGGGAGTGTGGAGAAGTATAAGGCTAGGTTTATGACCAAGGGCTTCTCACATATTGAGGGCATAAACTATGATGAGAATTTTTCACGCATGGCATGATATTCATCCATCAAGACTATTTTGGCACTTGCAGCAGAGATGGGGTGGAGGATCAACAAGATGGATGTGAAGAAAACATTCCTCAATGGGGTGGTTGAGGAGGAGATCTATATGGAGAAGACAAAGGGTTTTGAGTAGTTCAACAGAGACACACATGTGTTCAATCTGAAGTGATCTCTTTATGGGCTCAAGCAAGCTCTAAGAGCATGGTACACTCAGATTGACAACTACCTTAGAGGATTGGGCTTCACTAAGAGTGAGGTGAATGCAAACCTATATTACATCATGGTTGGAGAGCTTCCGCTCATTTTAGTTCTCTATGTTGACGACCTTATATTAACTGGAGATGAGAGCTTGATCTAGGATTATGAGGACCAATGCAATGGAGTTTAAGATGAAGGATATGGGGCTTACGTATTATTTCCTTGGCTTGGAGGTTTATCAAGGTGATGGTGAAATCTTCATGGGACAAGGGAAGTAAACTACAAAGATTCTCCATAGATTTCGTATTTAGGATTACAAGCCCATGGGAACGCCTCTAGTCACAAACTGGAGGAAGGTGGATGACAGTAGATGAGAGCGAGTTGATTCGATAGTATATAGGAAGCTCATTGGGTCATTGATGTACTTGGCCAACACATGACCTGATATTTGCTTTGCATTCAACCAACTAAGTCAGTTCATGGTGGAACCGACTAGAGTGCATTAGGTTGCTACGAAGCATGTGTTGAGATATCTCAGAGGCACAACATATTATGGATTGTGGTATAGACAGTTTGATGGAGTGAGGCTTGAGGGATTCACAAATGTAGATTGGGTAGGATGCTCCACATATAGGAAGAGTACTTTAGTTGGCATCTTCGGCATTGGGCCAACAATTGTTTCTTGGTATAGCAGGAAGAAGGGATTAGTTGTACTCAGTTCAGTAGAGGTTGAGTACATGGCTGCTAACTTGGCAACATGTGAGGCTATTTGGATGAGGAAGTTGCTTGTGGGAATTTTCAAATAGAGGATGGAGCCTACCATGATACATTGTTATAATTATAGTTGCACTAAGCTCTGTGAGAACATAGTGTTTCATGATTGCTCAAAACATATCGAGATCTGGTATCACCATCTTAGATTGTGTGTAGAAAGGGATAGTGAAGTTGTCATACATTCCAATAGGAGAGAAAACAACATACATCTTGACCAAGGCATTGACAATAAGTAGTTTTGTTCATCACATAGATAAGTTGGGAGTTGTATAGAATCCCTTCCTCGCTAAGAAGGAGTGTTGAAAATGTAACAAGAAATTGATTCCTTGACGTGTGCCTTAATTTAAGGAGTTGAAATTGAGTTCCTTCTTGTGCATGCTTGAGTTCCTAAAATTTAAGAGTGTCCCTAAAATTAGGACGAGTTAGGATGCAGTTAACTGATGTGTTGAAGTTGACGGTCGATTTTTTTGGCCTCTAGTGTGAGTTAATGGAGGAAAAGCATAAGTGATTGAGTTTCAAGTGGTTGAATTGAAATAGGATAAGTTATGAGTAGTTAACTCATGCTAACTCAATAAATCATAAAAGCATCTTCCTTAATTAGAAAAAATCACTAATTTTAGCCATTCTTCCTTAAATAGGAGGAATGAAGGAACTCTTGTATCATAATTTTGTGAGCTTGTGACAAACAGGTGGAAAGCCTTCTTGTGTGAATTATGAGAGAGGAAAGAAATTCCTGTAAGAAATGTGCATAGAAATAGGGGTTTTTCCTATTTAATAAGGGTACTAGTGGACATAAAAATCGGAGGAAGGATCAGGGATCTTGTAGGGTTGTTTCAAGCCTTTTTCAAGGTTAAGAGATCAATTTGTATTCTCTTTTGAAGAAAATTTATTTGTAAGAGATCTATTGCTCATTGTTCAATAAAATTCTCAATCAAGCGAGGGTTTTCCTTATTGGGTTCCCAAGAAAAATTGTTGTGTTCTCGTGTGTGAATTTTTCATTTAGTTTTGTTCTATTCCACTGCAAATTTTTTAAAGAAATTATGTGTTTATATAAAAAGAAAGTGTCTTTCATATTTTTCATATTAGCATATCATAATTTCATGGATTTTTTACCGAATTTAGACCTTAAATAAAGTTGATAAGTCAAAAATTGATGAAGAACTTATACATCTAAGAGTTCATAATTAAAGGCAACGCATAATTAAGAAGCTTGTTACAAAACAAGTTAGGATAGTATACTAAGGAGAAAGGAACGAATACAAATCTAACCAACATCACAACTCAAAAAGATGCAAACCAAATTGGTGTATGGATATCTTCACATGTTCAAGTACAAACAATGGAAAATCCAAGTGTATTTACAAATAGAAATTCAGTGATAAACAAAGTGACATAGGTGTATAAGAAGATATAATACCAAAAGTGAATCTAGAAAACACTACAAGAGTGATAAGAAAAAATAATCTTACAATGACATATTTTCAACACCCTAATCACAATAGTCATACTTTAACGAAACAATATATTAACACCACTCTAAACAAAAACAATTGAATATATTTTGTAGAATATTGATGCCAATACAATTGATTCTCGTAATAAAAGTCCATCTTTGAAATTTTTTAAGTGCAATGTTTCACAAGAATTGAATTAGAGAGGTTAAACCTTTTTATAATTTGATAATTCTGGTCATCTCTTATAAGATCATATTATCTTGTACTGTCAACTATTACATCTACAAGAATAGATAACCATGATACTATATTGCAAGTCAAAACAAGAGATAAGTCTTTCCATAAATATTTTTTGAGGACAAAACATTTCTAAAATGGAAAAAATATTATGGACACACATGTGCACACAAACACACACAATAAACAATTATTAATGGAGTGATATGTGACCTAATGAAAGGACATGACCTATCAATATGTATCTAAATTGTCATTAGGTCATAGTAATAATCATATAATTCATTATTCAATTATATTTATTAATTGTGAATTTTTAACATACTATCCATTTTATATTTGTATTAGTTAAAAGAATTTTGTTCATTTCATTTCACTATTATAAATGAAATTATAAGTATAAATAATAATTAATTAAATTAAATTAAATGAAAATTTAAGGGGCACGTACCTTTTCACCTCATGACCATTCAATGTTATAAGTAAACTGTCACAAGGGTTTATTGTATTATTCAATCATCCTATTAATATAAATTTTAGTAATTACATTTATATATGATATATTTATGTCTTCATATACAAACATGATTGTTTGTTTCTTACGTTGGTATCGGAGCCACATTTCTTCTTACATGTTGGGTCAAGCATAGATTCCACCAATTTCTTTGTGTATATTTCAACCCATTGTTTTCCTTGTTGCCACATTCATTTCCATCGTTGTGTTCCATAACATTTATGCCGCTAATGTTGTCTGTATGCATCCACCAACACCCTATTCAAGTGCACAGTTGTCTCCAACACTCCCAATTTATTTTTGTCTCTACATTATCCCGTTGGTGTTTTGTTATAGCCACCCTATGTGTTGGTTTCTTCCATTTCCCACCCCTTCTATCTGTGGTCACTCGTTGCCTCCCTACCACTAGCCTTTTATAGCCATCTCCCTACCACTATGTGTTATCCACACTTTTTTTTATCGAGCACCCCTATCGAGTGCACAACCATTGTCATTGCCTCCATCCACATATGTAATCATAGTTTCCACCCATTTCCGGTTTCCACCATTTTGCATTGTCACCAAGCCTCTTGTCTCCACTATTCTGCACTGCCACTAAGCCTCTTGTGTTTTCCATTCTACGTCATTGTCAAGCCTCCTATCTTTGGCACCTATTTCTCATGTCCAAGTCAATCTACATGTCGAAGTCAATCGATGTAGATGCAAATTCAATAGTGTGAGATATTGTCTCACATGTAAAAGTTGTTGCTTGAGAAGATGAATCTATTAATAGAAAGAGGAAACTGAATCGATAATCAATTCATAAAACCCAAAGATTGATGGAAATCTACATTAAGAATGAGCACTGAGGACAAGGATGAAACTACCAAGACACTTAACTACCATGGAGAAAAAATTAATCAATAATTTAGAAGGTAGATGCATCAATAGCACAACCCTTAGTCTATCAAAGGTTGATACCTATGACTCCACAAAATACAAGTGAACAAGACCATCAAAAACCACATGAAATATTTTTTTAGGTGGTTAATATTACACAAGAATTCCAAATAGAAATCATCAAAAAATTAAGAATGAATTATTGAAGTATGAAGGTAAGGACCATAGAGGAATAGTCATCCGGGTCAACAAAATGGAAGGGATTTTTTAATCAAACCCCTTGTGATGTGAAAGAAAAAATATAATGATAGCTTCGAACAATCTAGAAACAAAAAATTTCAACTATTTCCTATGGTGGACAAAAAAAGTGTTACATTTGTTCCTTCTAGTGGAAAATTTTCATAACAATGTTATTAAAAATGTTTCATGACAAAGAAGACGTGATTTGCACAACAAATTTGTATATCTCACACAGAAGGGAAACATAAACAATTATACACATGAACGGGAAGTTTTAGTGACTAGACAAAATGAACTCACATATGAGCAATTGCTAAAAATGTACATTTGTGGACTAAAAGATTATATTTGTAGGAAACAAAGTTGTGGAAGCCTCAAACAATTGAAGATGTCAAGCATGTAGCAAAATTTATCAAACAAAAGAACAAGTTCGACAAGCTGCCTTTTACAGATCCAGAAAAATCAAACAAATACACAAACGAAAGGTCAAAAAAATACCCCACAAAGAAGTCTAAAAAACATATAACTTTGACCTTAAGGGAATAAGAGAACCAACAACAAAGCATAGACAAAAAATGGGTCAGCAAATGTAGGTATTGTGGAGACAATTGGACACCCAAACACAAATGCAACAAAAAAAACTATATACATGTGAATTCATGAAATAATATAATGCGTCTAACAATGACTTAGAAAAAAAATATAAGGAAGGAAATAATATTCCAAATACAAAATATGAGGAGACCATGGCCAAGATATCGCTTTCCGTGATAACAGGAATAGTGCAACCTTAAACTTTAAAACTAAGAGTGCATGTAAGAAAGGAAAAAGTCACCATACTCCTAGGCACAGTAAGTACCCATAACTTCATAGATATAAATGTCACAAAATGACTAAATCTATTCATATTTCTAGTTGCGTACATGAGAGTAATGGTAGAACATGAAAAACGAATTGATTGAGTTGGTAAATGACACAAGGTCAAGCTACAATTAGAATATTAGGAATTAGAATCCAAGTTCTACACTATGCCCTTGGGAGGAGTAGACAATGTATTAGGAATTCAACTGTAAACTTTAGGGATTTATTCTGCAAATCACTAGAAACAATTTATAAAATTCAAATGGGAAGGAAGAAATTACAAATTGTTCGAATTCTAGCCTCCATCAACTTAAATTTCATCTTCTCAGCAAATGACAAAACTAATTAGAAAGGGGGAACCATCCTACATCACACAATGCCATCAAATAGAGACAAAAGCACCAAAAATAATGCATTATGAACATCCAGATATTGAAGAACTAATCCAAAAATATGACAAGGTATTCCAAGACTTATCTATGAAGCTACCTCCGGAAAGAAGGATAGAACACATAATTGAGGTTAAACTAGACTCGGAATCGGTTAGTACTGAACCATATTGATAGCCTCACCACCATAAAACCAAAATACAAAGATTAATTCAATACCTATTCAGGTGTGGATTTATTATAACAAGTAGGAGCCCATATGCAGCACCAGTTGTGTTGATATGGATCTTTTAGACTATGCGTAGATTATCTAGGCTTAAACAAGATAAATATAAAAAGGAAGTGTCTTATCCCATTTATAGATGAAATGTTGGACGAGCTCCATGTAGCAAAATATTTCTCAAAATTAGATATAAGATCATGATATTATCAAATTTGTGTAAGGATAGAAGATGTGGCAAAGATTACTTTCAGAACTCTCAAAAATCATTACAAATTAATGTGTTGTCATTTGAGTTAACCGATGCCCCTACCACCTTCCAAGAAACAATAAATGATCTCTTTAAACCCTATCTAATAAAGTTGATATTATTCTTCTTTTATGACATTCTTATCTACAACAAGACATGGAAGGAACATCTTCAGCAGTTTGAGCAAGTACTTTCTCTCCTAGAAGGTGCAATGATGTCGAAATGTACTTTTGGTAAGGAGGAAGTTGAATACCTTGGCCATGTCATATCCCAAGAATGATTTAATATGGATCCAAATAAAATCAAAGCAATAATGGAGTGGCAAAGGAAAAATAACTTATCAAATCTAAGAGTATTCCTAGGATTAATAGATTATTATAGAAGGTTCAACAAGAATTATGCTCAGTTAACAAAACCACTATCTAACTTGTTGAAAAAAAAAATTATTTCCAATGGAGTAACCAAGCATAAGAGTGTTTTGAAGCATTGGAAAAATTTATGTCATCTACACATGTTAGCCACACCAAATTTCATAAAACCATTCATGGTAGAATGTGATGCTTCATGAGTTGGGGTTTGTCTAGTGTTAATGCAAAATGACCATCCAATAGCTTTTGAGAGTTGAAAACCCAACAAGAAGGAAATCCTGAAATCTACATATGATAAAGAGATGTTGGCCATTATATGTACATTTTAGGGGGTAAATTCTCAATATGCATGGATCGCAACAGTCTTCAATTCTTATTACAACAAAAACATTATCAACCAAACAATAGAAATGGATGGGAAAAAATTCCACCTTTGATATGGAAATATTACATAAAAAGGGAAAGACAATGTAGCTGTTGATGCATTTCAAAAAAGCATGATGAAATAACATGTCCATCAATAGTGGTGATTCTCGACTAGTACGATGAAATTCAAGTTGAATATGCCAAGCATCCTGAATCCTATTCCATAATCAACAATTTGGACCAAAATCCAAAATTTGCATGGAAAAATGACATTTTATGCTACAAAAATAGAATTTACCTAATTTTGTCCTCAAAGTTTAAAAGGATAGTCTTAATGGAGTTACATAGTTCCCTAATAATGGGACATGTTGAATTTTTTAAAACATACTATAATACACGACAATCCTTTTATCGGAAGGGGATGAGTAAAAATATTCAAAAGTTTGTCATTGAATGTGACATATGTCAAAGAAATAAAATTGAGAATATCATGACACTTAGGTTACATCACCTCTTATACATTCCTAACCAAAAATGGGAAGATATATCAATGGATTTCAGTGAAGAATTAGCCATATTTGATGGGAAAGAAATATGTTTGTTGTGGTCGATAGATTAACTAAATATGCACATTTTATGGGAATCGGAAAAAAGGATTCAACAAAACAATTTTTTTATGTTTTCTATAGAAGAAATGTTAAATTACATGGTTTGTCAAAGTCCATTGTGAGTGATAGGGATCCAAAAATTAAGGGAAAGTTTTGGAAAGAATTTTTCAAACAAACAAAAATATCCCTTAATATGAGTTTAGCTTACCATCCACAAACAGATGGACAACCAGAAATAGTTAATAAATGTTTGGAAACTTACTTTCATTCTTTTGTGACATACAAGCAGAACAAGTGATTCCAATGGTTGCATTTATCTAAATGGTGGTATAATTCTACCTACCACACATCCTCCAAAATGACTCCTTTCCAAGCCTTATATGGTTATGAACCACCAAAATGGAAGGAATTTGCACTAATTGACACTAAGATCCAGGAAGTGAAGAATCATCACGACGAAGAGCAAAAGATCATCAAAATATTAAAAGAAAATTTAGCTACAACTCATAATAGAATGAAAAAACAAGACCAACATAGATGAGGAATAATGTTTGAAGAAAGCAAAAGGTTGTTTGTAAGAATCCAACCTTATAAGAAGTTATCACTTAAACAACAAGGGAAAAAAAAAATTGGCTCCAAAATTCTTGCTCCAAATGCTTCTCCAATCCTAGTTACTACCAACAACAATCGATGTCGGAATAGAGGGAGATGGAATTGGATGTGGGACTAGACTAATTGGAAAAATAGTTAACATAGATGAAACTAGTTATTCCTCTAACCTATCACCAAATTGGAAATTAAGAAGGGTTGGCAGGGCTCCTTTGTAAATTGTCACATAAGGTTGGCTTGGTCAATCAAAATATTGGTTTGATCACAAAACAAAATAGAGAGAGCACTAACTTCGCTCAACCATACACTTGGGAAATTGTTACGTCTATCTTCTAATCCCTATATCCATTCAAGTTGTACCAATTCCTTTCCCATAAGGTTGTCTGATATACTAGTAAGGTTGGACCACTTTTTATAAGATTGTACTAGTTCCTTAGTAGCAAAGTATTATCTTTGATTAACAACTCAATAATTTTTTTGAGGCCCTTGTGGATTAGCTCATGAGGGAGTCTACCCTTAGTTTACCCTTAGTTGCCTTCATTAGTTTTATGTCCAACTATTTAGAAACAAAATCAAAATTTCTCCTCGCTTTACATTATTTTGATCTTAGATAGTTGGTGCATTGCCCCTACTAATGCTTCTCACCCCAACCTCCCAATACTTGTTTACCTCCATTTAAGGACAAAAAATAGTTTTTAGTTCTATATATTTAGACTACCATCTATATCTATTAAAGTAAGAAATGAACCCACAAGAGGTTGATGATGGGGATAAGGACTATCGAGTTGCAAGGTGTTGAGCCATCATCGTGGAATGGGGAAGCTTTCATAATTATGTGTTATGTAGTGTTTTACATCTCTAGTGTATTATGACAAGATCATGGTTATGTCACTCACTCATGTGTTTCATTTTCCAAGAGAATGTTTAAAATTCAATCCTTATCATGGTTATTATCAACTCAATGGTGCATGATAACATTAGTTTAACATATATTTCTAGTATGTCCCTTACAATGTTGTTTGAACCTACCATTTCCTTTGTTAACTCATCAACCTTACTAAGTTATTTTTCATCTATTAACATCTTCTTTAACATGCCTTTCTAGTGTATCCCCTACATTGTTGTTTGAACCTACCATTCCCTTTGCTAACTCATCAATATTGCGTAGTTCAATGGTGTTTATTTCCATTAGCTTTAACATGATTCTTTTATAGTATATCCCCTACGATGTTGTTTGAACCTACCATTTCCTTTGTTGACTCATCATTATTACAAGTGATTTGGATATTGATTTCCGCCAATAACAAATAACATAATTGTGGCTATGACTATCTTGTGGTAAGTTTTCACTACAATCTAAACTATTTTTGTTTATCTTCAATGACCAATCTTCCCAACTCAGGATTATCACCTCTAGTTGTATTCATGACTATCATGTGGAAAGTTCTCCCTAGAAATCTAAATTATTTTGGCTATGGTCAATTTATATGACTAGTATTCACAACTTACTAAGATTGTCATCTTCTAATCGCTTATTCTATAAAGATGACCAAGATTTGTTTCATAATCAATTTTAATGGTAATCAATTTTCGTTCACTTAACTACTAGTTTAGTGTCTTATTAATGGTTACACAACACTTTATAACAAGTCTTGGTAAGTATTATCAATTTTCTGATGCATTAGAAGTTTGTTAGGTATTATAACTCTTCTAATGGGCTAGAACATTGTTAGTTGTTCACTTATTCATTAATATGTGTCAATTATTTGCTAGTAGTTCTGTACTTTATTTTCAATATGTGTTTGTTAATGAGAGTTTATCAATAGTGAAAATTTATTGTCTCTTTAAAGATGTCTATATACTTTTTCTTTTCTATGGGGTGATATAATTTTTCATAATACTCATGTGAAAGAAGAAAAAAAATTGTATTAGGTAATTTCTTGTTGGCTAGTCTTAATAGAATGGTGGTATATTTTCATCTTATGGTGTTTAATTTTGTCTTTCATTTCTTCTTTGTGTTTTGGTATCGAATTTGATATTATAACATTGTTTTGGCTTTTATGTTATACATCCTAGCTTGCATTAAGATCTATATCCAATGACATTTTATAAGAAAATATATTCCATTTTATCTCAATACTGATTTCAATTTTATTAAATTTATTTGTGCTAATTCATTGCATCATTTTTTTTAAATGTTATCAAAATCAACACATGTTTAAGACCAAACTAAAATGTTTTGCAATTATTTTAGCCAAAATTTATGAATTGGCAGTAATAAAGTGGTTTCCAACTACCAACGGTATTTTTGTGTAGTAGTGACCATATAAAAACCTAGATTCCACATTTTGGTTATTAATAGCCAAATACAATGTTTAATAAACTTTCAAATCAATATTTAAACAATTATATATAAAAACATCTAAACAAATGTCTAAATAAACTTCTAAAATTAATGACCAAATTTGAATACAAATGACAAAAATAATAATAATATATAACAACAAAACTAGAAATGTTTAAATTAACAGAAAATTTAAAATGATGATTAAAATAAAAGCTAGATTAATAAAATGTTAAAGTTAAATATGCTATGTATCTAAATCAAAATAATGCAGAAACATAAGAAAATATAGATCAATGACTTGATAATAAGCCACTTCGAGGGGGAAACCTCCTTTTACATCACATAAATGAATGATTCTTGCATTATTCAAATGACAAGACCTCTTTGGTATATACAGGATTTTAAAGGGTCAAAACATAATTAGGGCCTGCATAACAATAATAATGTAAGGGCACAACAATAACAATATGGGGGCTAGAATAGTATTATAGGAACCTAACATGCCCCTCTCCTTCAAAAAAGTGTTGTCCTCAACACTTGAGTAGTTATGGATGCTTCTGTATAAAATACTCATCTTCCCATGTGGAATCTTCAACAAGTAAGTTCCTCCACTTAATGAAATATTCTTAAATCAATTGATTCTATAGCATTTGGATTCTTGTTTCCGTGATTGCTTCAAGCTCCAATATGATTTTTTGTTCCTCGTCAAGTTCTGGTAATATAGTTTGAACTGGGAGCTTGTCATCAATAACCTTTTTAAAGCATGAAACATGAAAAATTAGGTGTACTCGCTAATATGTAGGTAGCTCTAATTTGTATGTCATAGTATCAATATTTTGCAACACCTTGTAAGGGTCATAGTACTTGGGTGATATTTTATTATCCTTCTTAGCTTGCTTGAGGCACATTTGTTTGTATGGTTGTATCCGAAAAAATACCCAATCACCCACGTCAAAAGTTCTTTCACTGTGATGTTGATTTTCATGTTGTTTCATTCGATCTTGCACTCGAGTCAGGTTATCCCTTAAGAGTTGGAGAACTTTTTCTTAATGTTCGATGTGATCTTCCATTGCTTGAACCTTAGAATTGTCTCTTAAAGATGATGTGATGGACGGTGGATGATATCCATAAAGAACCATAAATGAGGTAATTTTTGTTGCGATATGGAAGCAAGTGTTATACCACCATTCGGTCAGAGATAATAGTGTTTGTTTATTAGATACAAATCAATGAATATATCCTTCCAAACAATTGTTCAATATCTCAGTTTGTCCATTAGATTGAGGATGATAAGATGAGATATGAGCTAATTGAGTACCAAGAAAAGAAAATAAATTTGTCCAGATATTTGCAGCAAAAATGGTATTTCTATCACTTACAATAATCTTTTGATTTTCACGTAGCTTTTGAATTGTTTCCACAAATGCAATAGTGAATGTACTCGCTCTGAAAGGATGAGATAGTGCAAAAAATTGTGCATACTTGGTAAGTCTATCAACTACCTGCATGATGAAAAGCTTTCCTTTGGATTGGTGCAGACCTATGATAAAATCCATTGAGACCTCCTGCTAACACTAACTTGGAATGGCTAATGGTTGTAAAATATTTGGGGTTGTAATTGTCTAAACTTTATTGTTTTGGAAAACCAAAAATTCTACCACAAACTTTTGAATATCTAATTTAAGGTCTTACCAAAAAAATTCTTCTTGACCCTGGTTAATTTTTTTTAAATCATGCGTGTCATCCTATAGGAGAGTTGTGCAATTCCAAAATAACCTTTTTATTTAAGTTGGGATCTTACATAGATATAAGCAACCTTTATACCACATTGAATCATTTTTCCAAATAAATGTATTAGGTGCACTAAGATATTACTGCAACTTTTGAATGAGTGTCCACACCTCTTCATAATTATTCCATTCATCCATTTCTTCAGTTATCCAATCAGGTTAGATGATAGAAATGGCATAGAATAATGCCTCCACGTCCTCATCCCTTCTTGAGAGTGCAACTGCAACAACATTTTGCTTCCTTTTTTTGTATATGATTTCAAAGTCATAACCCAACATCTGTGTGACCCATTTTTGCTACTCTTCTGAAGATAATATTTGATCCAAGAAGTATTTAAGACTATCATGATTTGTTTTTACCTTGAAGTGTCTTCCCATTAATTAAGGGTGTCATTGCTTCAGGGCATGTCGTATTTCCAACATTTCCTTCTCATAAATAGGTTTGTGTATATTATTTCCCTTGATTGGATGACTTTCAAAAGAAATGGGTCTTCCTTCTTTCATAAAAACAACACCAATGTCATTTCCTAAGGCATCAAATTCCACAGTAAAGGGTTTTGTCAAGTCTGGTGTAGCTAAGATCGGAGCTCAACACATTGCCTCTTTAGGATGTTTAAAGGCCTTAGTTGTTTTTGGAATCCAAAAGAATGCACCTTTCTTCAGCGGTGTTGTTATTTTCCCATAATTCTTAAGAAACATGTGATAATACCCTGTCAACCTAAGAAATAATTGAATATGCCTTAAGGTTGTGGGGATTTTCCATTCCTTTATGGATTTAATTTTGTTATGGTCTACCTTAACATGCTCATGAGATACAATATGACCCAAATATTCCACTTCTTGTAGCCCTAAGAAAAATTTGGAAGGTTTTTCATACAAATGTTTCTCCTCCAATAGTTTGAGCACCCTGTAAACATGTTGAACATGGTCTTTCCAAGACGTCTTGTAGATTAGTATATCATCAAATAATACTGACAAAAATTTTCTAAGGAGAGGTTTGAAAGTGGAATTCATCAAACCTTGAAATGCGGAAGGTGAAATAGTAAGGCCAAAAGGCATGACCAAAACTTCATAATGGCCTTCATGAGTTTCGAATGTCTTTTTCGTAATGTCTTATGTATTTATTCTAATTTGATGATATCCTGAACAAAGATCCAGCTTGGTGAAGTAAATTTCTCCAAGTAGTTCATCCAACAATTCATCAACGACAGGAATGGGAAATGTATCTTTAATAGTGAGCTTATTGAGCTCTCTATAATTTGGACACATATGGTATGATCCATCCTTCTTGTGCAACAATATTACTAGAGAAGAGAAAGAAATTTGGATACGTTGAATTATATCTGCTTCTAGCATTTTTCAACCATATGTTCAATTTCACTCCTGATGTTTGGAGGAACACTTCCTAGAGTCAAGTGAATAGCATGACCATGATTATGAATATGTGGGATACCTTTGGGAATCTCAAATACCTTGGAACGATCATTGTCAAATACTCTTCGAATACCTTAATAAATGGATGGCTTCGATGTTGTGCAATTACCCTTCGTTGTTCCTATTTCAAAATATTTTTCATGTCATTAAAGTTGGTTATCTTCCCATATTTTTCTGTAACACCCCTTAATTCAATTTCCTTTCCTTTCCATGAAAATTTCAAGAAAATTTCTTGAAAAATAAAATTTATTGTCTCCAGATATTGCAACCATTTGACTCCTAATACAACATCAACACCATCCATTGGAATATGTAATGTCCCTTCCAAAATTAGATTGTTACAACTTTATTTATTCTACAATTCTGATAATTTTGGAGGCCATGGGACCCATGTGATTTTTGGAAAAGAATTAGGAAGGAAAAAGGGGTCAAAATGTTTTGTCGGCATAGCGTGGAGGCCACCCACATGAGTAAATAAGCACCACCTTAGAGGGAAGTTCGAATGACTAAGGAGGGAAAGTCGCATTTCTAGTTGGAGGGGGCCCACATGGGAAAAGAGGCCCACGAATTATAAATAGAGGAGGCTCGACCTCATTTTATATATTTTGACATATTGAACTCAAACTTAGTTGCTCAAGTTGCTTAGTCGGTTTACTATGTTGTTTAGCACACGAGTGTCTCCGAGTGGAGATATCAACCCTTGCTTCAGTGGACTTCGAGTGCCAAACTAGGAGGGAAATTCATACTACCTTAGAGGAGAGTCGGTGGAGTTTCACAGTCATATCATTCAACATTTGTCTTAGTCATTGTGTGTTTCAGGAGGATGCAGAAGGGGAACACACAGGTGTTGCTTGTGGGTTCATCTAGGTAGCAACTATCAGGGGACTTTGGGCATTGAAGTTATAGTGGAGGATCAACCTTCTGGGAGAGTTTTGGAGTATGAGATTGCTACATTGGAGTTGTTCGATTTACAGTCACCTGGGCCTATGCATAGAGCCATCACTGGGCTCACGTGGGAGTTAGAGGAAAGAATTATAGAGATGGAGTTGTTCGAGAGAAGTAGGAGTTCACTTGGAGGGCCATTAGAGGAGGATTGCTGGAGTTTGGAGAGCAGAGATTGACAAGATCAGTCACAACAACAGAATTCCAAATTGGAGGAGGGCCAAGCTATGAAGGGTCAAATTTTGAAGGTTAGAACCAAGGGAAACCCTTTCTAGGTTTTGGGCAAGGATCACACTCCTAACTTTATATAATATTCTGGGTAGATCTAAGGGGTCAAACAGGGATCCCAACTCAACCAGCAGTTAGAGGAGCTAAGGGAATTTGGGCCAAAATTCTAAGGTCAACATTTGACCAATTCCTTCGTGGGTTATTCTGGGTATTTGGTGGAGAGGCCAAGATTAATTTTCCATAATTTTATGAGCATTGGAGGTGGGGTTTCCAGTAGCATCCTTGCAGCAGACATCATAGTTCCATAGGGGCAATGTAGGGTATCATTGCAGCAATTATTGTGCCACTGGGCTTGACATATTACCACCTGGGTTGACCACGCTTGCCATTGAGGCAAGCCCAGGTGCACCACTTCCACATTATTCTACTTTTCTCCTAGATTATAATAAAATGGCTCAGTTGTTGGATATTCCTGGACTTTTTATGGGTGTGCACTAAATGTTTCAATTTTATGGTGTTTTTTTTATTATTTGCTTTGCATAACACTATTTTACCTATTTTGGAACATTACAGTGGTATCAGAGCATGATCCTAGCTCAGCTGTGGGAAACTAGCTAGAAGATCATGGAATCTTTGGGTATGACAACAGAGTAATGAGGGAAACCAAAGACAAACCCATGGCTCAAGGGAAACCCAATATGCAGAAATTTTGGGGTAGAATTCATTGGGACAATTAGAGGTTTTCCCAATTGAGGAGGGTGATAGACCAAACCCATCCTCACCCTTACAGCAGAGATGTGAGAGGTGTGCAGGTCGTGGGGGTGAAGCCATCTCCATCATGTGGGGAAATTCAACCAGATCAGGGCACCAAATCTCCTAAAAGGGAGCAGGTAGGACAGAGAGAGTTAGAGGGTGAGACTAGGGGGTGCTTTTGCTAGTGGAGACCTGGCTTAAGATATCAAAAGCCAGAGGAGGAGGTTGAGCATGATGCTGAGAGCCCATAGGATGGTGAGGAGCACACCGATATACCCAATGTGGCACATGAGTCACCTTTATTAGAGACCTCTTTGATAGCCCCATTTGACACCTTGATGGAGAAGATAGAGCCTACAAACATAGAGCCATCTATTGAGGAGGAGCCACCCAGGGACGAGATGCCAACAGTTGTTGAGGTATCTGGAGCTGTGACCGAGTTTACAGGCGATAGATTCCATGGCAGTTCCACCAGTTTCAGGCCGACATTCTAGCATTAAAAAGGAAGGTTTCATTAGTGCATGAGGTTATTCTGTAGCAGAACAAGGAGCTGGAGGGCATGAGAGCGGTTTGTGCCGAGTCCATGGCCAAATTGACTCACGTTGGGGTGCATTTGGATTCCCTACTAGTGCAGCTAGAGTGCACGTTAGAGCGTGAGAGCATCCCACTTTGGGCATGCATGGACGGGCTTGGCAGCACTGTTATGTTACCTTGACCCATTGGACAGAGAGAGACAGAGCTACCTAGTCATATTTTATGTATTGACCAAGATAGCGAGATGAGACGACCTGAGATGCACAGGGTGAAGCGCCCGCATGTTGTGGTTTTTCTATGTGTAGGAGTTTGTGCATTCGATCCCCCTCTTGGGGTTGGGTGGCGAGATATTTTGAGTTGGTACCCAATGGAGTGGGATATGGAGATGGTAGTGGACCTAGGTGGAGCTCAGCAGGAGTTTCCAGGCACTAGGGATGCTGGAAGCCCCGACTAGTATTGGGATCTTGGAGTGACCACCTATCATTTGCCAGGTATACTGGTTGACTACGACCTAGAGGGTATAGTTGACCTAGCATTCGAGCATGCATCTCTGCTAGGAGAGTTTCGGTCAGCACCAGTGGACAACCAGTTTTTGGGAAAACTCCTTGGGTTGTCTTACTATGACAATTGTACATGGGGTCTCCGGATGATCAACATATTCTAGCAAGAGTTTGTCAGAGGAGGTGGCATTGGTAGGCCACCAGAAAGTGCCTTGTATGGAACTAGGGATTCTTCACATGTGTGTGAGACACAAAGGAGTAGAGAAGTAGTGTCATCGTTACTGACACCTAGGGAGATTCACTTCTTGGGTCCCTTAGGGAGAACTTGGAAGGGAGGTCCCCTCATCAGAGAGCATGGTGATGCGACAATGGAGGTGATGATTCGGGTTGGATGTGGGCCAATCCATATGGACACAGCTTTAGGCCATCTCATTTAGGGATGAGTAGGAGCATCTAGCGTGGAGCAGTGGTTTACAGATGAGAATGAAAATGCATGGGGGTGTGTCGTAGTATGTTGGACTTCATTGTGGAGTGGGAGTACCTCAAACCACATTGAGTACATGTGGGGAGTGACAGGTACAGTGACACAGGTGAGACCCAGGATGGTACAGGATGGCATAATCATAGCCGAGGGTATCCAACAGTGTACATGGGTAGGTTGTGGTGTACAATGGCATGTCCAGGAGTACAGGGATGATCGGTGGTATGTAGGGGTGTATAATACTACACAACAAGGTCTTGTAGTGTTGCCTCCAGAGAGACCTTTAGATGGAAACATCGGGCATGCCTTTAGGCGTAGTTCAACCAGGATCGACGGGGACACAAATGAACGATACTTGATTGTATTCACAAGGACTCACATGCTTGACCATCTTCTACATCCCTCATGGGTGTAGTCGATTTTGTTTTCAACTTTCTGCACTATGGGCATGAGTAGCGGGGGACGAGGAGCTGACTCGAGATATTTAGGTGACACTTAACGCACTAGGGGGGCAGACTTTTCAGTAGTGGCATTGGGTTAGTGCGTCAATTGACAACCATAGGTTGGGGGATGAGGTGATCATATGCAAGGGTAGCATATCATTCATCACCGAACCTACATCTAGGGAACTAGTCCCGAGGGAGACATGTGTCACTCTTTTCTCAGGGCATGTCGGGACCAAGCATGAGCAGAGGATATCAAGTACGACTGAGGTAGTTTCCTAGAATGTGTCTGGGCTCCATACCTTATATCGGCACATTTTCGAGAGGGCGGATGGCAGACCCAGGGGAGATGGTTGGAAATTACAGGAGGGATCCACATACCCTGAGTCGATTACGAGTATCGGATACCCATCTTTTGGTTGCATTCAAGGGGTATCTCTTTGGCACACGTGGCTTCCAGTGATCATTAGTACTACATAGTGGTAGGCATAGGGAAGATTAGAATGCATCATATTAGCCCACGATATATGGAGCCTATATATTGATCACATGCAGGGACTAGAGATGAGGCATGGATGGATTCCTGTAGTTGTCAGAGCTATGTTGCAACAGGTCGAACTAGGGGATGTAGGGATTCGTTGATTAGTATATCACTCTATCACATGATGGTCGGAGTCATGGCAGAGAGTGGTCTAGTTTGCTCTGGGATTGGCACATGGGGGTACATAGTGACCTTCATCAGAGGGCGAGGCAGGCTTTCTTTGTGGCTACACCGGTTTAGAGTTAGATCTAGATGGGTAGAATTTGGTGGCATGGAGATGTCGGGGCAGGATGTGTCTCGCCTCTATCGGTATTCCGCCATCGAGTTACAGGGGAGGAATATACAATGTACGCACGTTGGGCAGTCAGTCGGAGCCAGAGTGGTGCAGCGACAACATGGTGGCACCCTTCTATGGTTATCAAGGGACCCATACATCACAGTACTAGATAGCTCAGTGACCATTAGGGGTCAACTAGATGCAACATAGGTCACTCAAATCTTCCTTTAGGCCTTATCGAGTCACCGATGGCATGGGGGACTTCTATTACTTATACCAAACATGATAGTGAGTGGAGCGAGGGGAGATTCAAGTGGGACACGATGGATTAGGATCCCGGTATTAAGGGATTCCTTCATGTCAAGACAGTGCAGGGACCTAGGATGAATCAGTGGCACGTTTGGGACTCTGTATTACTTATGGTGATAAGGGTGATCAACAGACAGAGGAGGTGCTTGTTCAGGCATTACTAAAGGACAAGCGATTTTTGGTGCATTGGAGGAATTTGCCAGATGAGGATGCCACCAGGGAGGGTGAACACATACGTGAGCATCTGGTATTGAAGTTGCTTAGGGAAACACAACATTTGGGAGGGGAGGACTGTAATGTCCGTTCCGAAATTAAATTGTTACAAGTTTATTTATTCTACAATTCTGACAATTTTGGAGGCCATTAGACCCATGTGATTTTTGGAAAAGACTTAGGAAGGAAAAAGGGGCCAAAATGTTTTGTTGGCATAGCATGGGGGCCACTCGCATGAGGAAATAAGCACCACCTTAGAGGGAAGTTCGAATGAATAAGGAGGGAAAGTCGAATTGCTAGTTGGAGGGGACCCACATGGGAAAAGAGGCCCGTGAATTATAAATAGAGGAGGCTCAGCCTCATTTGGTATCTTTTGACATATTGAACCCAACCTTAGTTGCTTGAGTTGCTTAGTTGGGTTATTGTGTTGTTTAGCACACGAGTGTCTCTGCGCAGAGATCTCAACCCTTTCTTCAATGGACTTCAAGTGCCACCCTAGGAGGACAATTCGTACTACCTTGGAGGAGAGTCGATGGAGTTTCACAGTCATATCATTCAACATTTGTCTCAATCAATGTGTGTTCCTGGAGGACACAGAAGGGGAACACGCAGGTGTTTCTTGTGGGTTCATCCGGGCAGCAACTGTCAGGGGACTTTTGGAATTGAAGTTACAATGGAGGATCAACCTTCCGGGAGATTTTTAGAGCAGGAGGTTGCTGCATTGGAGCAATTCGATTTACAATCACTTGGGCCTACACAGAGAGCCATCACTGGGCTCACGTGGGAGTTAGAGGAAGGAATTCTAGAGCTGGAGCTGGACGATAGAAGTAGGAGATCACTTGGAGGGCCATTTGAGGAGGATTGTTGGAGTTGGGAGAGAAGAGATTGGCAGGATCAGTCACAACAACATAATTCAAAATTAGAAGAGGGCCAAGCTATGAAGGGACAAATTTTGAAGGTTGGAACCAAGGGAAACCCTTTCTAGGTTTTTTTGGGTTTTGGGCAAGGATCACATTCCTAATTGTATAGAATTTTCTGGGCAGATATAAGGGGTCAAAAAGGGGTCCCAAATTAGCTAGCAATTAGAGGAGCTAAGGGAATTTGGGCCAAATTTCTGAGGTCAAAATTTGGCCAATTCCTTCGTGAGTTATTTTTGGTATTTGGTGGAGAGGTCGGGATTAATTTTCCGTAATTTTCTAAACATCGAAGGTGGGGTTTCCAGTAGCATCCTTGTAGCAAACAACATAGTTTCACAGGGGCAGCGCGAGGCATCATTGCAGCAATTATTGTGCCATCTGGGCTTGACATATTACCACCTGGGGTTGACCATGCTTGCCATTTAGGCAAGCCTAGGTGCACCACTTCCACATTATTGTACCTCTCCCCCAAATTATAATAAAATGGCTCAATTGTTGGATATTCCTGGACTTTTTAGGGGTTTGCACTAAATGTTTCAATTTCTGGTGTTGTTTTTATTATTTCCTTTGCATTGCACTATTTTCCCTAGTTTGGAACATTGCAAAATAGAAAACATTGGACTATTCAATACATATTCCCCCATGGTGAGATTGATATTATGGAACTTTCTTGAGAAATTTATAGTTCCTCCATCTGCAACAATCACTTGGCACTCTAGTGTTGGATATAAAAAGCAATTCAAATCCTTTCCTAGCTTACAAAGAATAAAATTATGAGTACTACCTCAATCAATTAGCACTATTACCTTTATCTTCTTGACATATCCTTCTATCTTGAGAGTTTGAGGAGTGGGAATTCCTTCCAATTCATTACAAGATATAGTCGGATTTATTTATTATTTTTCAACCCTTAGAGTTGGTACCTAGTGTATATCTTCTTATTTTGATGTTTCTTGTTCCTTTTCTTCCTCCTCTTCACAATCTATGTAAAATGATTTCTTCTCAACACACTTATGACCTTTGATGTATTTGTTATAACAATTGTAAGAAATCCCTTTTTCTCTTTTTCCTCCAATTGTTGTGGTGTCAACCTTGTAGGTTGTGGGGGGCTAGGAGTAGAAACACATCCATCTTTATAGTTTTGAGTGGTAGACCTCCTTGTTGCCATAAATTTTCTTACAACATTTCTTGCCACCATGAATGCATTATCCAATGACTTAGGTTCGCAAACGTGAACCTCATGTTGTATGTTATCCTTTAAAGTACCTATGAAGACACCATTTAGATGTTCCTCTAGAATACTAGTTACCTTGATAATCAATCTTTGAAAGTCCTCATTGTGCTCCACAACCGAACCCTTTTGTTTGGGATTTATCAATTGTCTAAGTAGGTATTGTTCTTTGTATCTTCATAATGTGTTATTAATTCCTCCATAAAAATTGCCCAAGTGACAAGAGATTTACGAGAACAAAGCCATTGATACCACACAAACTAATTGGGTTATAAATATAAAGAATCAATGCATGCATTTTATGTGTGTTGCACATTGTATAGGTTAAAGAACTACTCCATCCGTAATATCCATGTTACTTGGTCCTTGCCATCAAACTTCCTCATATCGATCTTTGGAATGTGGTGGGTCTTTAACCCAAAGTTGGAGTCTCTAAATCATGATTCACATTCCTTTTGTTCTCATCATGAGTTTGATGGAATACCTTATCACCATTAGGAAGCATTTATTGTAGTAATTTTGTCAAACCTTCCATTTTTGTTTTTAAATCATCCTTCAAACCTTCCATGTCCCCTTTTATTTTTGTTTCTAAACCATCCATCTTATCATTCATCATCGCTTCCAATTCATTTTTGGTTATTTTTTGTGAGAATGAAAAATGTTGCACTTGTTCCTGTAATTTTCATATATCATCTTGCATTTATTCATATTCTTAATTTGTCACATTAGAGCTTTATGTGAGCCTTTAAGAGTTTAATTTTGAGCTTATATATCTATTTGACCTTGAAATTGTTGAGTCTTTGTGATTTCGGCCTCACAAGGTATGAAATTATGTTCTTAGGTAGCTCTTTGTGTCTTCTTTCCAATGCCACAAGTCAAATCGAGATTTGATTCTTCAAGTTACAGTTATGCCAAAATCTCCCACAATGACTTGATTATGGACTGGTTCAGTAGAGTGAACTTTTATGGGATACCATGTGTCATTTTTTCAACCTTCATACCTGAAACCCATACATGAAAATTATAGTTCGTGCACTTTCAATCACTTTTCACAGAATTCAAATCGGATGTTCGAAGAGAAATTTATGATGATTTTTCCTAGGACAATTGTTTGAGACTAAATTCTAGAGGATACAAAAACCCTAACTTCCTTGGATTGTATCTCCAAAAATATAGAAAATTAAGGTCTGAAGCTTCACAAAAAAATTATAGTGAAAATTCCATGATGGCCTATTTGACATAGCAAAATCCTAGGATCAAGAGCTCGGATATCAAATGTTATGTATCCATATCAAAATAACACAAAAACATAAGAAAAGATAGATCAACGACTTGATAATAAGCTACTTTGAGTGGGAAACCTCCTTTTACATCACATAAATGAACAATTCTTGGATGATTCAAATGACAATACCTCCTTGGTATATATAGGAGTCTAAAGGGTCAAAATATAATTAAGGCCTACATAACAATAAGAATGTAAAGTCACAATAAAAAAAATAGTGAGCTTCTATGGGGCACAACAATAACAATATGGGGACTAACCTAGTATTATAGAGACTTGAAAAATAAAAATAACACAATACATGAGGATATTAATAATTTTCATTTGTCATATATTTAAATTCTTCATGTGCTAATTCAAAAAATTGATAGTAAAAAAATAAAAATAAAAATACTAAGACACAAGTGATCATATCTTAATAACAAATAAAATATTCATATATAAGCATTATCGACACCTCTTTTATATAAAAATTAAGTTAATTATAATATTCACAAGAAATAACTTTATTTTTGTACTTATAGTTTTATTTGAAGATGTGTTGAAAGGTTATTAAATATATTATGTACTTATTAATTAATTATAATTTTTTTGGAAATGATAGAAGTTTTAAGTCCTTAAACATATATATAAAGTTAAATCAGTTTATCTCAAGTGGTCGGGAGGAATGATTAGTATCCTCCCCACCCAATTCAATTCTCACAAATGACATTATGCACTTGATGTAATGGCTTCCACCCTTGTTCTTGAGAATGAATAGATGAGAATGCTTGTGTGTGTAATAGAATGCACATCCCGAGAAAACCCTCCAAGCATTTCCCCTCATTTCAAGGATGGTACCCGGGTTAAACCAATTGGTTGTAGTTTTGACAACCTAACTCAATGGAGACATCAATTGAGGCACAATCAAATCCATAAAGAAAATCAACCAACATAAAATAAGACTCAATCATATACACATAACCAAACAACCTAAAAATTTGATCTCATAATCCCTTGCTTGATTATGTGTCTTTTTCTGTCTAAAAAAACATTCAATAATTATGTCTCATCTTCTTTCTCTCACACACTCAACATTTCTTCTTTCTCTATTACATACACTCAACCTTCAAAAAGAACCTAAAGACTTGAACTTAGTTACCTTTTACTTAAACTCGTGACCTTTTACTTGATGATGTGCCATATTCTCTCTCCCACCCAAAAAAAACTTTAATAATTATGTATCATCTTATTTCTCTCTTAAACACGCTCAATATTCAATGCTTATGTCATTTTACCTTTTACTTGATGATGTGCCATATTCTCTCTCACACCAAAAAATAACTTTAATAATTATGTATCATCTTATGTCTCTCTTAAACACACTCAATATTCAATGATTATGTCATTTTATTTCAGAAAATTATGAGTATAGTTACTATTTTCTCTTTCTATCTCTCTAGACATTTTAATGATTATGTGTCATCTTATTTCAAGAGGTTTGAATTACTTTACTGTAGTAAATAAAGAGTCCCCTTAAGTTCGCGTTGTTTACTATATTTTATATAGGAGGTTCTTGACATCTCAAATTTCAATGTTATGGATTTTTTCAGAGAGAAAAATCATGATATTCTTATATTGAGTCAATATAAAAAGGGACATATGATTCAGCATATAGGCTTGAATCATCAACAAAATACATAAGGCACCATCACAGCAGCAGATCAGTAGTTATGAAATTAGCAATTCAAAATGTTTCCAATCAATCAAAATCATATAATGCAGACTATCTGTATGAGGAGCATATATAACTACATATATGTACTAGAATATTTGAGGAGACAACATATAGAGAGGTATGTTCACAAATCAGAGAAACAAAAATCCTGTATAGGATAAGAGAGAGCATCCACAGAAATCTTCAATGATCCTTCACCCTCTTCAAAAGACATTCCATCCTTGGATAATCTGTCCGCCACGGTATTGTGTGAGCGTGGAATGTGAGTGATGGAAGGTCGATTAAGAAGATTCCAGCAATGAGAAGCCCGATTTAACCATCCCAAAAGATGGGGGTACCCAATATAGCTTGAACCATTGATATGATCAACCACAATTTTAGAATCCCCATAAATGGAAAAGTCTCGAATGCCCATAAAAGAACAAAAATCAAACAACCCAGCTAAAGCTCTCGCTTCAGCCAGGTTGTTTGTTCCTCTGCCACCATTCCAAGATAACTGGAAATTTATGTTGTCATCTATAATAATATGTACGTCGCACCCGCATTGTCCAGACTATTCTGCCCCGTCAAAAAAGGCCGCCGGAAAAGTGATATCAACTTCTTTTACTATAGTAATGAACCACTCTTTTAATTTTCTGAAAACAAAAGGATTTAATTAATAATGTTTATTAAATTTATAAATTATAAAAATAAAAATAATTTTAAAAATTTTAAAAATAATTTTTTTAGTTTTATATTAACTTTACAAGTTTTGTAGAGATTTTCCTTTAGGTAAAATGTGATTTACTTATAGTGGAGTTAATGATTATTTATGTGTGTGTTAATTTTCATATTGTTATTTTTTTCAATAAACTATTTATAATTTATTATCTTTTAAGGTAATCATTTTTTAAATAGTGTATAAGCTTAGTTTTTATTTGTAATTGAGTCTAAATGTTTTATTCTTAAGTAATTTTACTTTTTCTCATTGGCCCTAGAAAGTATCATTTTGTTTTCCTTATGAATTATAAGATCATGTTTTGGATTATCTTAAACTTCTTTTGTAATTGAGTTGAAATAAGATCAAGTTTTGGATTATATTAAATTTTATTTGGAATTGAGTTGAAATATTTTATTCTTAAGTGCATTTCGCTTTCTTGTTTGTCTTGGAAAATATCACCTTGTTTTCCTTAGACATTATAAGATTATTGTTTGGATTATCTACATAAAATTATGAAAGCATGGGTTATATCCCATAAAAATTTGTCATAATTACCAATTTCTCGTGATATTTGGTAATCCACTTAGTATTCATTACATCAATTGATGTTCATAGGGGTGAAGAAGTGGGATTTGAGCTAACAAAATGAATCACATAACTCTAGTCATCACTTTTGGGGCTCATGCTTGATAACTATAACTTTTCATCTCTAAATCCAAGAGTCATTTAGCTCAAGAATGGTCAATCATGGCTTCTTCACCTTATCAATCTCACATTGTATGTTAACCCATTTGAAAAACTTCACCAAGTTTTTGTTGTTTTTCCACGACACTAGAGAATCTAGGTTAGGGCCTTAAAATCTATGACATTGCCAATCCAAATGCCACAACAAAATACTTTTCACATTGGAATATAAACAGTAGTAAATCAACACATGCACAAAATATACAACTTTTTACAATTTTCAATAACATAACTTTGTTATATTAACGAATTGTAATATAACTGTCTAGGCTCCCGTACTAGGGGTAATGGTCCTCATACATCCACGGATACAAGAATAAAACTAGGGCTTGTTTTCAACAACTATGACAACCACACTGGCCTAACAAAGATACATTGGCCGTTTAGTTGATGCATTGCACCATCATAGCTCCTCTTGGTTGTACCCTGAACACATTTGTTGGTCCTTCTGCTCCCAATCTAGATCACTGCCTCTATCAATAGTCCTGTTCCATTAGGTCACTGAACACAAATCCAATCTGCTATGAAGTTGATAATTCATCCATCAATGACTCAACACATAGGGTCATCATCAACTGCCCACTTGCTACTCCTTAGTCCTTCTAGAAGTCAACACTTTGGGACTTATTTCCCACTAGCACCTCCTTAGTCCTTCAAGAATACAACTCTCAGGGACTTATTCCCTTTATTGTCTTCCCACACTACTCCAATGAAAACAAACTTTGGGGATGGAGGGTTTCCCACTATGACTGTCAAATTTCCTTCTCCAACTATCAACTTAGGGTTGATTAACTAGCCCAATTAGGTTGCCACTTATTCCTTCAATGGATCAACCACTAGGCCTCCAAACTTCACCCTCCTTACAATTTTTAAAGTCCTTCTTGGAAAATGATCTAGGGATATAAAGACACCTACTTGTTGTCCTCCCAAACAGCCTTAATATTCCCTTCACAATATGTCCAATCTGGACTTTCTATCCTCTAGCAACACATCAACTATAGGAGATAAACATACCTTGTTTACTGCTCCACTTGTCCTTAGCACTTGTGAAATTTCTCTGAGTTCTAAAAAACCTAGTTATGGCACACGTCGGCCCTAAAACATTGTTACAAGCCCTTCCTTAAGCCTTGTGTTCTCCTCCAAACATATGTGTTGTCACTTCTATGAATTTGGTTTGTCGTTAGGACACCTCTTAGGCATCTCAACCCTCTCAAATAGAGAAACAACCCACTTGCAATTACACAAAATTTTGTGGCCCAACCAGATAAAGAAACACACCTTATTTATGCACAAGATATGCCCATATCTCCCTCCTCTAGCCTCGGCCTGCTACCCATATAACTCAGCCCTACAAATAGCTTATAAAAGTCACCAACCAAACTCCTTTTCACCTTCGATGGGATCCATTCACATTTGCGACTAAATCAAAAAGATCTTGATGTGTTGCACTTGGGTTTTTCTTTTTGAGCCTCAATGTCACCTCCTTTTATATGCTTCTCTTGGGTGCCAATGATTAGCCCTTGGGTCACACTCTAAGCCTAGTCGACTTGTTCTTTGTGCCACAATCCCATTTGAAACATACAAAAATTTATATCTCAATTTGTAGACCTCCTCTCTTGGTGCTTGAAGTTGCCCGTTACTCCTTTAAGGGTGGTGTTTCATCTCCAAGGGTCAAATGTCCAAAAATACTTGTGGATTCACACCCACAATTTTGGGTGCAAAGCTCAGACCTTGGGTTCTTAGCCCACAAGTGACCTTGTGGTTCCAATTCCTCCACAACCCTTATAGCCTAAGATTTGGAGTACCTCCCAAGCTACCAATCTCAACGGTTTTATGCCTTATGAATTGTTATTTTAAAGCTCCCTTGACTCTTTATTTAAGCACTTGAGGGGATTCTATGGTCCAACATATGAAATATCAATTTTGGGAATATTTGCATAGAGTAAGTCAATAATATATGACCCATATCCCATGAGCATTAGAAAAAATGATCAATTTCTCTTGTTATTGAACAATCCACTTAACACTCATTGCATCAGGCAATGTTCATCGGGGTGAAGAAGTGGGATTAAAACTATCAAAAGTAATGGCATAACATTAATCATCACTTCAATTACACTTGGTAAACAACACTTCATGGGAAATCCATCCAAATTCTTAATTTGTTTTTGTCATCTTGCTCCTCAGCTATTAGAACCATATGTAGCACCAAATGGTTGAGTGATCACTTTGTCCTTAGAAAATTTGGGAATTAACTATGATAGCAACATGATTATTTATGTACTTTCTAATTGTCCAATATTGTGTGTTATAGTATTGAGTTACCAAGTTTTCATGGTTGTTGAGAATCTAGAAGTTCACTAGTGGTGGTCTAAGATTTGAAGCTCAAAGATCAAAAAACAAACAAGGTATTTTTGTTGTTAGCATGAATAATAAGGTGTTAACATGTGAATTGTTAGAAAAATTATAGAAGGCCCTAGAATTTCTATATTATGAATGAAAGAATATGAGACTAACACACACCTATTTGTTCATTGTTCATACTCACTTTAGGTTTGGAATGATGTTGAACTAGTTGAAAGTGAGTAATATTTGACAAGGAATAATAATTGTACAATGCTTACATTCTTGATTCCACAAACAATAATTGAAAGAATTTAAATGTATGCCTTTCTTAGTCTATGGGGGGATCCGGCTTGCAAAAAATGCTTTGATATTTACAAACTTTTTAGATATTTGTTGATATTGCTTCTTTATAAAAGTATTGTAGGGTGGAAAACAAAGTGAGAATTCCTAGGCAAGTTGGTGAACTTTTGATTAATTAGAGTAGGAACTACAAATGGTTCTTCAATGGAGCTTGTCAATAACAAGATCAAAATTGTGGAATAGGCCTAATATTTTATACATTGGACACTCATTATTTAAAATTAAATTTTGAATATAGGAACAAGTAATTTTGCAAAATTGGTTGCATTGAGGACACTTATAAAACTAGTTATTGAAAAAAACACTTTCACTATAGGTATATGGAGACTCCATGTTGGTGAAAAATTGAATGAATAGTGAACAAAATATTCATGTACTCTATTTATTTCCTTTGGAAATTGATCTATATTATATCATTATAGTATTTGTCATCTATCTTAATGCTTTCAAAGTGGAAAAAAATTGGAGGAAATAGCTTGCAGGGTCATTTTAACGATAGGTCTCAGTTTCAAAATTTGGGATTTGAAACCTTCCAAAGCCATTTTGAGCCATCAAATAACTTTTTTGGGGTTTGAAACTTTCATTTCCTACGCGAGATCCCCTTGACACTGATTAAACTCAAATACCTTTCCAATGGCACAAAAATCAATCAGTCAAATCTCGTATGCAAAAGTCATGCCCCCAACAAATTGACCTACCATGGCACGAGAGAATGTCATTTCATCCCCCATTACTCATGCATATGGTGTAATGTTACAAAATAGGAAAAACAATGATATGAAAGAAAATAACAATTCTTCACTACAGAAATTTAAAAACAATTAGAACACACCCATAACAATCAGAAATATGGAGGTAGATGAGCCATTTTATTATAAACTGGTGCAAGAGTACAAACTATGGAAGGAATGCACCTGGGCTTGCCTCAAAGGCAAGCGGAGCGAAGCCCAGGTGAATAAATGACTACCCAGAGCTACAATCAATTGACCAAGTGTGAGCCTAGGGGTGGAACATATGCTACCTCGATAATCAACCGTGCCATTCCTAAGCCTGTAATCGTCAACTCGTGCACCTACCAAGTGTCTCAACTGGAGAGTCTTCTCTCAATCCATGATACGCAGTGTCTCATCCAACTGCCTCGGTTGAGCCTCCCATGCCCTGCTTCCTGAATGGAGAGTGTCAAAGGGTAACATCCAAACCCTCTACGACTGTAGGCAACACTGGAGGATGATGGGTGGGTATGTCCCAAGGAGTATGATTAAGATTTTGTTGGAATGCTCAAGAGTAATCCTATGGATGACCCTCTCTCCACTTCGAATCTGATGATAACCCCTTCAAGGCCATGCCTCCACTAAACATGGTGTCCCCAGGTGCTCAACAATGTCCTCGATGATCCTTGGTTAGTTGCATCCAATGGTACACCTATTGTCCCTGTCCATAAGTCTCCCTGAAGGCAACTCTCTAAGAGCCCATCGCGCTGCATCATGTGTCACTGCATACAACCAAGTACCACCACACTCCAAGAGATGCCATTGTATGTTGTAACCTGCCCATGTACACCACTAGATACCCCCGGCTACGCCTATACCATCTTATACCATCTTGTGTCATGCTTGTGTCACTACACCTGTCACTCCCCGCACGTCCTCAATGTGATGTGAGTCACTCATCCTACTCCACAGTGTAAAACTACATGTTGTGGTATTCCACCATGCATCTCCATGCTCCTCTGTAGGGCACTGCTCCTCGTTGCATATCCCTACACATCACTAGGTGTTATGGCCTAGAATTGGGTTTGTATGCATCAGGTTACATCCCTCTATATAACACTAGACGCTACGATCTGACTCTATGAAATCTTGTGTACCACTACCTATTGTCATACCACCTTGTAACATATGGTATCTCGCATGTGCCAAAGTGTATGCCACTCTGCTAGTGACCCCACCATGACAAGCACCATGTCCCCCCATCCATCCTAGTAGACCTAGGCACCCTAACTCCACTCCTGCTAGGGGGGATATCTTTGTTGTTCCAATCCACTGTGACCCCTGAGTCCTAAACCTCAATGGGATAACATCGACTCCATATAATATCCGGTCTGGTGGCCTACCCGTGCCACCTCCTCCAACCAGCTCCTGCTAGAGAATGTTAATTATCTTGCACCCCCATGATCCTGCACCCCCATGCACAACCAACATGCCAAAACAACCAATGGAGTCTTCTCACAAACCACCTGGCCACTAGCGCCAAATGGAACTCCTCTAAGGAATGCATGCACTCAGGAACTAGGTTGACTACCTCATCAATGTCATAGCCATCCCACATATTTGATATCAGATAGGAATCCCCGCCTAGATCCAAATGCCAACCTGGGCCTCCAGTACCTTCAATGTCTAAGAGCTCCCACTGAGTTTCACTCCGAACTATGACCATCTCCATGATTTTAGCCCACTCCAATGGGTACAAACTCATAACATCCAACCCCAAGAGAGGGATCGAATGCACAAACTCCATCACATAGAACAAACCCTCCATCGTGTGAGTGTTGCACCCTTCACAAATCATGTCGCCTCAACTCACCATCTTGGTCAACACATAAAATTTGTCGAGGAGTCTCTGCATCTCGCTCTGTGGTGCAAAGGTAGTCTAGCAAAATTTCAGGCCCCATCTATATAAGCCCAGAGAGAGCTACTATCTGGAAGTATTGCAACTTTATTGACGGTCTGTGCATCCATCTTCTCTAAGTCATTGGTTGGCCCCAAAGAATATTTCTCATCCTCCTCCACCATGGGCTCAACATGAGTCACAAACTGCCCCTCCCTAACTAGCTCACGCCCCTTTATGTGCTCCCCATGTTTTTGTAGGTGATTTTCATCCCGCAACTATGTCATAGATTTGGGTGCCTCTGTACCTATCGGCTCCTCATCAAGGGCGGTGATGTCTCTTAGCACCTCAACATCCTATCGTGTGATGTTATCACCTAAAAAATCGATCACAACCCTGGATACCTCATCAATGGATACCTCAACAACAGATGTCACCTCCTCAATGATGGACATGTATGTGTCTCCTAGCACCTTGTCAATGGATGACCCTATGGGTGTATTCTCTACTCTCTCCCCCAAGGTGTAAATTGGTGCTATCAAAGAGGCCTCCAACAATGGTGGCTCATGTGTCACACTGGGTATATCAATATGCTCCTCACACTCCCATGTGTCCTTTGCCTCATGCTCAATATCCTCCTCAGACTCCTCATATCTAAATCCAAGTCTCCACCTATAGAAGTGTGTCCTAGTCTCACCCTCTAATTGTTCTTGTCCTTTATGCTCCTTTCGAGGAGATCTGGTATCTTGAGTCTGTCGATTTACCCTACATGCGGTAGATGGTTGTCTGTGTACCTCTAATGTCTTTGTTGTAAGAATGAGGATGGGTTTGGTGTGTCACCCTCCTCAACTGGGCCAACCTCTCGTTGTCCCAATGGATTCCACCCCAAAATTTCTACACATTGAATTTCTCTTGAGTCGTGGGTTTGTCTATAGTTTCACCCGTTATTATTCCTACATACCCGAATCTTCCATGATCTTATTGGTTACCCACAGCTAGGCCAAGATCATGCTATGATATCATTGTAATGTTCCAAAATAGGAAAAACAACGACATGTAAGAAAATGAAATTTCTTCACTACAGAAATTTAAAAACAATTAGAACATGCCCATAACAATCAGAAATATGGAAAAAGTTGAGTCATTTTATTATACACTAATGTAATAGTACAAAATATGGAAGGAATGCATTGGGGTTTTCCTCAAAGGCGAGCGAAGCAAAGCCCAGGTGAAGCAATGACTACTCGGAGCTACAATCAATTAACCAACCGCTGCATTGCGCAATCCCTAGCAATTCTACATTGTCTGCTACAAATATATGGTTGAAAACCCCACCTCCAGTGCTCAGAAAATTCTACAAAAATATATTTGAGGTCCTTGACAAAACTGAGAAAAACCCAGAAATGGTTTGGCCTAGTTTGACCTTCCAAAATCGACCCCCAAATGGCCCTACGCCGAGCAATTATACACTATCTGCTACAAAGATATGGCTGAAAACCCCACCTCCGGTGCTCAAAAAAATCTGCAAAACTAGATTTGAAGTCCTTCCCAAAAACCTAGAAAAAAACTAGAAATAGTTTGGCCTAGTTTTCACCTTCCAAAATCGACCCCCAAAATCCCTATGCTTTCCAATAGTTTTTGAAGCACGTTGTTTGTCAAACCACCAGAAAAATCCTCCTAGACATCTTGAAATGTAGAAATCAACTCCACCAATACTTCCCTTATTTCTCCCAGCAAGAAATAGCCCTAATGGCTGAAACTCTATCTCCCATGTATGCTTATTTTCTCTCTTTTGCGCTAGCCACAGAGTCTGCAAAATCACTCCTAAATATTGTTGTCACTTCCAGCCCTCAAAATCACCCAATAGCCAACAAATCTATTGAGCCTTCTTCTCCTAATTTCTCCTAGACATAGCCCTCCGAAAGAATGTTGCAATGGCCACACTAGATCCACTACTGCGTCCTCCAGAAATATGCATTGTTGGGGCGAATTGAATACAAATGCTGGAAATCTCTCTACAAATATCCTCTAGATGATAATGGATTAACCTCTCTAGGGTGGCACTCGAAGTCCTCGGAAGAAAGAGTGAGTTGTCCTCTTGGAAAACTCTTTTTAAACAACAAGTGACCCAGCTAAACAACTCAAGCAACAAAATCAAATTCGATAAGCCAAGAATGCCAAATGAAGTGTGTTGTCTTCCTTTTATAACTTTTGTGGAGTCTTTCTTCCCGCCTTTTCTTCCCTCTCATGCATTTTGAATCATTGGCTTAGGGAGTGCGTATTTCTTATGTGGGTCGTCCCCACAAATCATTAAAAAAACAAAATAAAATAACATTAAATTGCCTCTAACTCCCAAGTCTTCTAGCAAAAATCAAACGTGCCCCGTGTTCACCAAAATTGGCCCCCAAAATGTATAAATAAATCTTGTTCCAAAATAATTTAGGAAGGGACATTACATATGGGGAAGCCACATGTGTAATTTCAAGAATATTCTAGAAGGTCCAAAACTATAAATCTAATTGAGGTCGAAACTTTACCCTTAAAAGGATATTGAGCAATGTTAAATACCAAGTGGCTAGGAGGAAAAGGGATTCCATTCTATGTTATTATATTTGTTCCATAATTGAGAAAAGCAACTTGGAGTGGGAAGTTAGAGAAAAGAATAGGGGAGAACATTCTATAGCAACCTAACAAGCCACAAGTCTCGATTAATTTCGTAAGGAGTGCCTCTTTATTTGTATCTACATATTTGTATGCTAAAGAAAAGACAACAAAGTGACCCCACCTTCTAGATGGGATTTATCCATCAATGGTTTCCTTGGGTAAAATATGGTGTTTATTTGTGGATGGTGTGTATGTATGTATTTTTATATTATCTATTTTTCACATTTCAACTATTTTAGCATTTAAGCAAAAAAATAATAATCTAGGAATTTAAGATCTAACGAAAATGAACCTTCGTAGTAACAATTTTAGTATTTTCATCATATCTATTGTGATAAATTGTTCAAATGGAATATCCATGATAGTTTACAGATCAGCCACATATGAATAAGTGTTGGTCCTTTTTCTACACTTGCAATACTACATATCTTTGAGGAGTTGAACCATGATGCAAAATCCTTATCAAAGGAAAAAAATTAGTTGTTACCTGAAGAACCTATACTCATTGAATTTCAAGATGATCTCCAAAGGAACACTTTGATTTACATATTTAAATCCATAGATTTTGTATATCAGTTTGAAGTTAAAACAAATTTATAACCTATTGATGTAGTAACAAATGGTCTATTAATTTGATTATATCCCGTAATAGTGCTTTGTCATAGATGACATATATTTTGATACATTGTTGTAAAAAATTTAGAAAAATATATTTGTATGTTTTTTTCATCAACATATTCAAAGAATGTGGAGATGTTAACAACCATAAATAGGCTACTCATAGTATTTTAGAATCCTTCTTAGATGTACTATGTCAAGTGTACTTGAAGAATTTGTTTTTAATTATGCTCTAAAATAAGTAAATAAATGTGATTTTTTCTCTAGCAAAAAAGGGTATATCATAAGCTTAAGTATCATGGAAAAGATATTATAAAAATAACTATCAACATTCACAACCATTACATAAATGCATTAAATTGTTTAGGGTGGCAAGGGTAGGGGTGGTTGTTCATCTACCACCTTGAACAACAAATGAAGCTAAGGTTCTTGTGGAGAGCTAATCATATACTAATAACAAGGTATAATTCATCGTTACCTACTAAGTAATGAGACTTTGAGTATTCTCACTGGTGCAAAGTTGTCGTCATTGAGGACTCTATAACCATCATTAGATCTCTCCAATTTCCATGCATCCCTTCTTACCCATCTCTAACTTGGGCAACTCAAAGAACTCCCCTCCTTGGAAATAAATTTGACAGGGTGGTTTGCTACCAAGTGAATTACAAATAAAAAAAAGAAGTGAACAATCAAGAAAATAATAGAACCTTGACCCAAGAAGTTGATTGAAAGGCCCTAGCTTGAATGGCTTCAAGCACCTCTATTGTATTATCACCTTGGTGGTCATGGATCAACATGGATGGATAGGAGGTAATGATTAATGGATGGAAGAGTAATTTTTGGAGCATTATGGCCCATTGGCAAGGAAAACCATGGACATGTTGGGAACACCAAAGACCTTGGAAACTACCTCTATATGGACACACCAAGAAAAGATTGGAAGGAAAATTGCAAGGAAAGAAAAGAGGGTTGTCACAAGCAACCTCATATCCAAACATGTGTTGGAATATTCACCAATACTAATAGAGGGTGTGAATCAATATTGGGAATTTTTTTAACAATCTTAATTATAACATGTTGACATTAAACAATTAACAACATTATTCAACAATGCATAACATCAAAGATAGTGCACGGGAGTTTTTTTAGGTGGAAACATTTCCGGGAGAAAAACCATCGAACAATTTTTATATAAGTCTTTAATATTACATCAACAAGAAATCTCAGCTCCCAAGATTATCCAACAACAACTAGAAGGAGGCTCCAACCCCTTGATTTTTCAGCTCCAACAGAAAGGATGTGCCAACACCCTGGTTTACCAACTTCAACTGGAAGGAGGCTCCAACCCCTTGGTTTACTAGCTCCAACTAAAAGGATGCTCCAGCACCCTGGTTTATTAGCTCCAACTAAAAAAATGCTCCAACACCCTGGTTTTATCAACTCTAACTGAAATGATGTTCCAACACCCTGCAAGCTCCAACTTGTCCTAACACCACCATACCACCTTGAAGTGTTCTCAGGCTCCAACCTAAAGGAGACTACAATCTCCACTTTGTACCACCCTACCACCCTAAATATTAAAGATGTTCTCAAGCTCCAACTTGGAGAATTCTTTGGTTTTCTTTGTGCATCACCCTACCAACCTAATGATAAAATATTGAAAAACAAGATGGATCACAATGAATACGTTGCTCAGTTACTACTGTGAATAACACTGATGTATTGTCTCTACTTTTGTCATAACATTGTCACAATATTGTTATAAGTGTCACGATTTTCATTGTTGTCAATACTAGTTCAGCAAATGTTCTTGCCTTATTTCCAAAACCATTGCAACCTGATTTTACAACTTATAATAAAGAATCTAATCATCAAAGCACAACTTCAAGACTTCTCATGTTTTTAAGAATGTTCACTATGAAGCCTTGGGTGTGACGCTTCAAAACCATTCATAACCCTATAGTAAATTAAGTGTTCTACAAATTGCCCATTTTAAAATACCCTTTTACAAATTGCCACTTTTATGCCACAACTTCGTTATTCATCTCACAAAATTAACCAAATAAGCAAAAATAAAATAACTTTCCAAATTGTTGAATTTAGGCTTCTGTGATCCATATCAAGTTTATTGAGAGGGGTTTTCAGCGAAAATCACATCATCATTCATTTGTCGACGTGTTTCGAACGAACAAGTGTGGTTCATCGTCACAACAAGTTGAAGAACTAGATCATGGATGCATGGTAAATAGAGAGAGCAGATCATACAACGACTATATTATAGGAATTTACAGGGTAAGTTCCTCAGACAGAACACCAAAGGACACCGCTCACAAATAGATCATAGATCAATACACCAGTATTTTTGACGTGGTTAAAATCCTCAAAGAGGGAAACAGTCAACGGCCTGAGCCAACGCGACCACTTCAGGCAATTTATTAATAAAATAATGAAAAGTTACATAAGCTTCTCTCATGAACGGTTACCCTACAAATGACCCTCCATGCTCTTTAAATAGAGATCATGGACCAATCGGGTGTTAAGCCATAGATCAAGTGTCGGTAATACTGAGGAGAGAATGAATAGTCGGATCGCTACATATCGTGACCGTCAGATTGTAAGTTACAAAAGTACATAGTAAAGAAACACACTTTACCTAACTCTACACTACACCAAGTTATACTTGACTATTTCCTATGTGTCAAAATATCCTAACATCCCCCCTTAAGAATAACTTGTGATAAGATTGAAGGATGTACAAATATAACACAATAGGAGAAGGAAGGAGGCATTAGAGCCCATCCCCCCTTAGTGACGACTTCCTGAACTCCAACCATAAATCGAAGTTTAGTAAACTTCGCCTCTGTGAGAGCCTTTGTAAGGATGTTTGCAACTTGATCATTTGTTGAACAATATTGCACTTCAAGAACATGGTCGTGAATGAGCTTTCTGATGAATTGCATGTGTAGTTCAATGTGTTTGCTACGCTGATGTTGGACTGGATCTTTGCATAGTTGAATGGAACTTTGATTATCACACTAAAGTGTAGTCGGATACTGCTGCAGAAAGCCAAACTCTGACAGGATCTGACGAAGCCACAGTGCTTCCTTACTAGCTTCTACGACACCACAATACTTTGCTTTTGCTGAAGAAAGAGAAATGGCACTTGTTTCTTGCAAGCCCATGTAATAGGTCCTAAACCAAGACTGAACACATAACCTGCAGTAGACTTCTGATCATCAGGGTCACCAGCCGAATCAGAATCAGTGAAACCAACCAATAGAGGAGATTCTACATGTAATGAATCCCAAACTGAATTGCACCTCGAACATAACGAAGTATTCTTTTAGCTGATTTCCAATGACTTTCATGTGGGTTTTGCATAAACCAAGCAATAAGGCCAACAACAAAGGAAAGGTCGGGACAAGTATGGGTCATATACAAAATTTTTCCTACAAGTTGACGGTATAAGGTAGAATCAGCTTCAGGGGAAGTATAAGTGACTGAAAGTTTGGCTCCAGAATAAAAAGGAGAAGGCGTTGGCTTATAGTCTTCCATGTGAAAATGGCGTAGAATATTACATGCATACTTGGACTGGGAAAGGGAAATACCTTCCTTGGATTGCAAGACTTGAAGACCAAGAAAATAATGCAAGTGTCCTAAGTATGTCATTTCAAACTTCTTTTTAAGGCTGGAATTCCCGTGGTTTATAAGGTTGGGATCACTACCAATAAGGATAAGATCATCAAAATAAAGAACAAGAATGATAAGGGACTTTCCCACTTTCTTGGTGTAGACAGTATTGTCAGAATGACACCTAGAAAATCCAGTTTCTAAAAGAAAGCTATCCATTTTGGAATACCAAACGCGACGGGCTTGCTTGAGACCATAAAGGGATTTCTTAAGCTGACATACAAGGCTGGAGTATGTTTGTATAAAGCCAGTAGGTTGTTCCATATAGATTTCTTCATGCAAGTCCCCATGTAAGAAGGCAGATTTAACATCCATCTGATGGACTTCCCATTTGAAAGAGGCAACAAGGGAAAGAACAAGGCGGATAGAGTTCATTTTGGCAACAGGGGAGAAGGTTTCAGTATAGTCAATGCCTTCAACTTGTGAAAAACCCTTAGCAACAAGACGAGCTTTATGTTTATCAAATTTTGCATCTAGTCCATACTTTGTTCTGTAAACCCATTTGCATCTAACAAGTTTTCGTCCCTTTGGAAGGGGAACAAGATCCCATGTATCATTTGCCAATAATGAACGATATTCTTCATTCATAGCTGTGTCACAATCTGGATGGCCTGAAGCTTCTACATAGGTGTCAGGATCATAATTAGTTGAAGTTTGAGCTAGTAAAGAAGAGGCTATATCGAACTAAGAATGTGTACGTCGCTAATCTGTAGGATCACCAACAAGAGCACTTGCTGCATCCCGAGTAGCACGAACCCATTTTGGAAGCTGAGGAGCTGAAGGAGGATCCTGAGAACGTGGGGGGGGGGATTGTCATCCTCACTATCATCATCTAAAGAAAAAATATTTTCAGAAGTAGAAGGGATAGAGAGAGGTGGCACATCCGTCGAACTAGGCTCGTAGGCCGATATATTTTCAGCAAACTTGACATCTCTTCTAATGATAACATTTTTGGACTTAAGTGGAATAAGTCTGTATCCTTTGAAATCTTCATAATATTCAACAAAAATACATTTTTCACTCTTATGTTATAAAGCTTTATGTTTCTCATCTGGAATATGGGCCCATGATTCACTTCAAAAAACACAAAAGTGACTTACATCTGGTTTAATTGAGCTCCATGCTTCTTCTGGAGTGATATTCTTTAAAACCTTAGTAGGAGTATGTTGAAAAATGTGCAACAAGAAATGCTAAATTTAGAATGTGCTAAAAATAGAACTCCTAAAACTAGCACTTCTAAAAATAGCAGTTTGGCCAATGATCATTTTGGCCACCTTGGGTGAGAGGTGAAACTATTAAAAATAGAATCTTCTAAAAATAACATTTCTGGGTCCCTTCCTATTTTTAGCAGTCCCTGGTCTAACTATAGGAAGTAAAAACGAATTTGGTCTTAACAGCAGTTTAAAATATTAATTACTTAATCTCCATGAGTTAATTAATTATGGAAAATTAAACTTGAAGTCTTTGTGAGATCATGCAATTATTTTCTCCCTTGATTTAGGAATTTATCCCTTGATTAAAGGATATAAGGTTCAGTTCTATAATGAGAGAATGAGTTGACTAAGTTTAACTTAGTCAAGTCCAATTAGATTATTTTAACAAATTGTTAAAATAATGAAATATAGTTTGTTAATGCTTGCATGCATGTGACAACTATTATTACAGATAACTAAGCATTCCCTCATGGATAACTGATGCATGTCAGTTCAGACAGAGACCCAGTTGAGATCAGATGAGGGGCAATGTTCTATCAGATGCTTGGATATTTCTAGTAAGTATTCCTTGCGTGGAGAAGGATCTATTTCCAAGAGAAATACGTATTATAGGAGATTGGAGGACTTGTGGCCTATATACTGAGGCCTAGGTAGTCTATGATCTTCATCATCAGAGTATAGAGAGAGCAGGATAGCTTTTGAGTTGATTCTTTTTGTATGTTGTTGAGGATCTCCACTTGATTGATAATACAGTGTTGGGGTTTTATGCTGGTGCTTTCCCCAGTGATATATTATGTGTTATGTGTGATTGATTCCTTCTTATCAGTTCTATGTGTTCATGCTTGATGTTGCTCATGTTTGATTAGCTTCCGCAAAGTTTATGTTAGATGTAGATCTAGTATTATGCTTTAGTACATTGCATATATCGGTTTGTTCTACAGGTGAAATTTCTACATGGTATCAGAGCACAGGTGATCAAGCAAGAACAGTATACTAGCAGGAGAAATTTGAAGTTTATTATTCGGGATATAGATCTCAAGTTCTTATCACATCTATTTCATCGATGTTGTTCTATGGTTTGAGGCTTGAATATGCGCTTGATGGCAGCTCAAACTATATAGCTTGGAAGGATCGCATGGAGGCATTTTTGGAAGATAATGGCCTTAAGGATTTCATTGATCAAGAAATTCCTAAGCTTACTGACAAGACTGAGCATGTGGAATGGAGGAAGTGTGTGGCTAGAGTTAGGAGAATTCTCTTGGAGGGAGTACAAGATCACATTGTCTCGAGCCTCCATGGGAAGGAGACTCTGCATGCAATGTGGAAAACATTGAAAGATTTATATCAGAATAGTAGTGATCAGAGGAAGCTGGCACTGAAGGACAAACTTCAAAAGATCAAGTGTGAAAGGGATGAGACGATCTCTATGTATCTGACCAAGCTCATCACATGCAGGAATGAGCTTGCAAGTGTAGGGGTTGTGACATAGGATGAGGATATGGTGAGTCTAGCATTCCTTGGCCTTCCTAAGAGCTGGCATAGCTACCAGGCCTTGGTTAATGGTAGGGAGAAACTGCTAGATTGGGAACGACTATGGTCGGATTTGATGCAGGGGGAGATTAGACGGAGCACCAGAGACGGTTCTTCATCCATGAAGGATGAGAAGAACTGTGCCTTAGCGAGTAAGGAAAATAAGGGGAAGGAGAAGGTTTCTCTTTCCGAATCCAGTTCTTCCAATGGTGGGAAGAAGGTTGACAAATCAAAAGTGCGATGCTTTTGTTGTCATGAGGTGGGCCATTATGCTACAAATTGTCCACAGAGGAAATCCAATAAGGGATCTAGGGAAGGATCTGAAGGTGAGGCACTTGCTTCACATTTTGAGTTGGATTTCATACTCTTCGCATGCATGGTTTCATCCATGGTGGGAAGTGGTTGGTTTCTTGACAGTGGAGCTTCTTTCCACATGGATGATGACAATAATTTGTTCAGTACTTTGGAGGAGAAAGATCTCCAGATACTTATAGCGATGGGTAATGATGAAAAGTATAATGTCTCAGGTGTAGGCACAATTATTTTTCAAAGGGAACATGGAGCTCGTCTTACCTTGACCGATGTCAAGTATGTACCAGGACTGAAGAGAAACTTGGTGTCAATCGCGATACTGGAAGACAAAGGCTATGATGTAGTCTTTAGTAAGGGAAAGGTTTTCCTTAGACACATCATCACTAGACAGGTGAAGCAGATTAGTTCACGGGTCAAGCACCTATATGCTCTTGAGGTTCAAGATGCATGCAAATCCTTGAGCAGGAAGGCAACTGATGGACACTTAGTGGTTGAGAGGGAGGATATATTACCACTCAACATGCAGAGCCAGAAGAAGTCTTAGACGATTGTGGAGGAGCCACAATTGGTGCAGCAACTTCAGGAGGTTGTGGAGTAGCCACAACAAGGAAAGCTGAGAGGAGATTGAGTAGAGACATCTACTCATGCAGAGACCTCCAGTAGGGGGAAACTTCAAGCCAGGTGGGTTGAGGGATCACATGTAGCCATACCTCCAGGTAGGAGGTGGGGCGATATAGAGTGATCGTCCCAAGGAGGAGGGGCACGATCCTTGATGTACCCAACCTCTTGGATGAGACCTTGCTACAGGAGCCCCGATGTGGAGTAGCAGGAACTGACTGATTGGGTAAAGACAGATGTGGATGGAGCGGCAAAGACAGCGACAGTGTAGGGAATCCCAGGATAGCGCATAGCTAGCACGCTGCAGCAATGAGAGAGGCACAAGTGTTTTGCATAGTGCTAAGTGGCAGAGAGAGGTGTGCAATGGTGCGAGACGCATGGATATGTTGCAGTAGCGCAGATGTCAAAGAGGGAGCACTTGTCAGCAGCAGGTAGAGCTTCAGCATCAAAGTAGTTCCTAGCCCAACAGAGTGGTCATTTGGGAGTGTTTTTGTTCCAAGTGTTGTTGGAGCAAGTGGACTAGGTAGATGTGTTGCATGCAGAACATTCCAGAGTTACAGGATCGGGTTCAAGAGAAAGCCTTTCTTGTTGAGAGGGAGTGTTGAAAAATGTGCAACAAGAAATGTTAAATTTAGAATGTGCTAAAAATAGACCTGCTAAAAATAGCATGTCTAAAAATAGTAGTTTGGTCAGTGAGGTCATTGGCCACATTGGGTGAGAGGTGAAATGCTAAAAATAGAAAGTTCTAAAAATATCATTTCTGGGTGCCTTCCCATTTATAGCAGTCCCTAGTCTATCTATAGGAAGTAAAATTAATTTTGGTCTTAACAACAGTTTAAAATATTAATTAATTAATCTCCATGAGTTAATTAATCATGAAAACTTAAACTTGAAGTCTTTGTGAGATCATGCAATTATTTTCTCCCTTTATTTAGGAATTTAGCCCTTGATTAAAGGAGAAAAGGTTCAGTTCTATAATGAGAGAATCAGTTGAATTAGTTCTAACTAGTCAAGTCCAGTTAGATTATTTTAACAAGTTGTTAAATAATAAAATATAGTTTGTTAATGCTTGCATGCATGTGACAACTATTATTAGAGATAACTGAGGATTCACTCATGGATAACTGTTGAATGCCATTTCTGTCAGAGACCTAGTTGAGATCAGACGTGGGACAATGTACTATCAGATGCTTAACTATTTCTAGTAAGCAGTTTTTGAATGGTGGAGGAACTAGTGTTCTCAAGGAATACGTAGTTGGACCATTGGTTGTTTTTGGTATGTTGGAATTAATAGCATATGATTTTGCTATTATTTCCTAAGCAAACTACATAAGGACCATAGGGAAAGCCTATATAAACAGGGCTTGGGTGGTTCACAAGACATATCTTCATATCTTCATAGTTCATTGAAAATTGAATAGCTTGAGAGCTAATTCTTTTTGTATTGTGAAGAGGATTTCCACTTGATTGATAATACATGGTTGGGGTTTTCTGCTGGTGCTTTCCCTTGGATATATCTTGTGTTATGTGTGATTAATTCTCTTGATCAGTTATGCATGTTTCTACTTGATGTTGCTCACGATTTCGATTATGCTTTTGCTTAATGTTTTGTAGAAGTAGATCAAGTATTATGCTTTAGGACATTGCATATATCGGGTTGTTCTACAGGTGAAATTTCTACAATTGTACAACTATCAACATTTGGTTATTTGTCTATTCCCTCTCTTTATGAAGATATTCCATTTCTTTTAGTTGATGATACCCTGATGGAAAATACATTCCTTTTAGAGTGAGTCTTGGTGTAATCACAACGCTTGCACTTTAACTCGTACCAGCTACTCTAATCGTTTTTCTACTTTCGGTTAACCCTTGTTAACTCAATCAAGTAGAGTATGGTGAGGGGGAAAACCTTAACAAGTATGTCAGAGGTATATATAAACATCCTTCTCTGAAGGGACATCCTCTTCTGATCTCAAAGGTTGGGATCCATCTTTCACCTCATGAAATAAATAAGTGCCTATGCACAGTTCTTTGAAAACGAAAAAAAAAGAGGCCAAAGAAGAGAAAGGCTTCTTGTGCAGAGAGGTGAAGCAAGTAACTCCATTGGGATACTGTCCAGGCTCTCTAGCAGCGGAGCAATGCTTGTGTTCCTGAAGTGACTTCGCCGGGGTACTGTCTAGGCATGTTGGCAGTGGAGCAACCCCAGAGATGAAATTAAAACTCTGAAAGTCTATATTACTTGTGCATCAATATACCCCTCATCCCAAATCAAAACAACTCAGTTGAGCTGGCTTGGTATGTGTTCTATCGATAAAGAGAATGGTAGGGAATACATCTTTAACTCAAGCTAGTGAAGAAGCCATGACGATCAAATAATCGAACAATACTTTCAGAAGAGTTAGACTTGTTTTACACGAGATAAGGTCCATACAGAGAGTTGGAGTTCTATCAATGTTTCACCAGTGTTGTAGTGGCTACAACCACCCCCCAAAATTTTGGTTATGCTTCATTTTTTACCCTCCCTCCTAAAATCACAACAACTCATCTTACGTTGACCCAGGTACTCTTGCTTTAATTGAGTTTTATCTTTTGCTTACGACTTGTGTTTTCTAACATACTTTACTGTCTAACCCACAAGCCAATCTCTTGACTTGGTTTCAACCTAGTTCTAGGCTTGCCTTAGTGAACTGCACAATCCTTGAGGGCAACCAACCTTGCTCTTGGAAATTGTGCAGTCCAAGCCAACAGTGAGTCTTCAGCTCCAAACTGCACAGAGCCAACTGATAGCTTGCCTTCAGCTGGGAAATTGCACAGAGCATGAGAGGCATCCATGGCCACTTAACCCAGAAATTGTGCAGAACCTTTCCCTCAATAGCTACCCAATGCAAGAGCTAGTGAGTTTTCCATTTCCCTCGCGAACTGCGCAATCTCTTTGTGCATACATGGTTTCTTTTTCCCAAAAAATGAAAAGAAAAAAGTGAAAAGCATCCCTAAAAAATAGGTATGTATTTTTAGTGGTCAGAGTTACACTTGAATTATTTTTGGAAACTACCGCTAAGTGTCACTTTTTCCTAGATTTTTGGCCTTGGCGTCATCAATCTTGAATCGACCAAATATATTTAATGGATACCCCCATAATTCATTTTCAAATTCGATCTTGGAGCTCTGGCATTCCCAAGGAGATCTAGGAACCTTCGGCACGACCGTCGCAACTTTTCCAGGTAAGTCTTACTTTTCTAGTATTTTGTTCCTTTTTGTGTCACTTTTGTTTGCTTTCCTTTTGAGAGTGTTGTTTTACTTGTTTTATTGAATGACCACTAGCATTTTGATTTTTTTAGCTTGTAGAAGTGTTGTTTTAACTTTTGCATTGCCTTTCCCAAGTGTCACATGCATAACCCAATTTTTTCACTAATGGTCACTGTTGCGAAAACTCTCTCCACACACTTCATTATTCTTCAGTTTGATTGATTCCTACAATCAATTTATTTGCATGCATCATAATTCACTAGATCTACACCCACCTTCACTTCCCACTTCAGATCTGCTCATTTTCATATTGCCATTGGGAAGATCTGGGCTTCCTTGGCTCGGATCTAGTTCTTCCCAGATATGCACTACACATTTTTGGATCTCAAGGCTTTTCCTTGGCTCTAGGAATTACACAGAGGTTGCCAAGGCCTGGCTCCAACTGCAAACTACACATTTCTAGGAGCCAGTCTTGAGCCTTTGCCATTGGTTTGCACAATGTGTAGTCTCAGCTGGCATAAGCCTGATTGAACAACGCATTGTGCAGTTCCAGTCAGCAACACCTCCCCACTAGCAGCTGGCACTGCACAATGCATAGAATCAACTCACAATCAGTCACCTCTGAGAGCCAATATTGCACAATTCTTCCTACCAGTTGCATAGTTTGTTGTTTGGTATGTTCTTGAAGTGATTTTGTTTTCCTGCTAATATTTGCACGCCGTGAGTGTCCTATCTTTCTCCAGGTACAATAGTTTTTGAGCAACTCTCCAACAATTACATGTAACATGGTTTCTAAGAGAGCTGCATCAAAGGATACTGTTGAAAGTTGCACTGGGGATGCAGTTGAGCAGGTGTTAGTGAATTTTCTAGTTTATGTAGACACTCAGCTGTTCATTGAGAAGGGCATGAAGTTAACATGGTAAGAAATCAAGGATATATTTGCAGGGGACTTCAAGGAAGATCTAGATGATCGACATGTGTATGTCAATATCCATCGGATAGGCTTACATAAGGTTGCATGCATGTACCTCGCCTTCCCATGTGTGGACATCATCCACTGGATTGTCTCACACATAGATCCCAAGACTCTGACATTGAGTAGTGCCAGTGGAACACAACTTGCTACCTTTAGGATGGAGAATTATCATTAGATGTATCACTTACCTCAATTGGTGAACCACATGGATGAACTTTTCTATGCCACCCATAGCTATGTAAACACTAGATATATTATAAGGCACTGGGTGAAAAAGTCGTCAAAGTTCAAATCCATGCCCAATCATGTTTATAAGACGAAGTCACATAGGAAGGCCTACGAGTTCTTGATCATCTTTATATGCAGTTTGTATGATCAAGAGAGTACGGAGACCTTTTCGCCGAATTGAGTGGTTGTGTTGGACCAATTAGTGAATGATGAAAAACCATTCAACTGGTCAGATCTATTGCCTCATTAGATGAAAGTCCATGTGACTAATGCCCAGAATCTGCCAGAGGATGAGCAAGCGAGATTCTACATGTCCACATATTTACTTGATGAAATCTGTGCCCAACATCAGCTTCCTGGCATGGGTTGGGTATGGACACCATAGGAGCATGCTATCAATATTTATTGCAAGTTGCTTTCCGAGTGCAGCTACCGAGGAGTTACGATGAGGCTAGCTCACCATTTCATCACCTTAGTGTACAAGTTGAACTTTGAGCAGGATCCACCTTACATGTCCTAAGAAGTGATGGAGGAATTACTTAACATTGTAGATTGGTATGCCTCACTCAGGGCACCTTCATCAGGATGTTTGGAAGAGAGAAGCATCCACATGTTCTACCAAGGTATGCCAAAAGCAAGTTCGTCATGCAAGAGGCCGCATATCACATCTCCACAAGGTTATCAATAGGGATACATAGGAGGAAGAAGGAACCTTGGATTGCTCTTCCTTTATGGATTGGATTATATGAGATTAAGAGATTGAAAGATGCAGATACCGAAGCTAAGGAGATAATGAAGTTTGAGTTTGACACTAGAGATTACAATTTGTATGATCCCCATGAGATTTGCAAGAACCACTGTGTGAGAGTTTATTATCCATGGATCCACGGGGCATGCAATTAGGAAGAGGAGGACCCTTGGAGAATTGTTACAACCACTCCAAGCTCAATGAACCAATCAATATAGCCATATAATGGAAAGCTACTCCATAGGCAATGACACCGCATGAAGCAACAACAATGGAAACAATAAGAAGGAAATCAATGCAAGACAAGGGTAAGAGGAAGATTGTCGACAACCCAGAGGATGATCAAAGATACAAGTTCAAAGAAGATCTTATCATTGTGAAATCATCTTTGGCATCAGAGGCAAAGAGGCAACAACACATAAAGAGAGCAAAATGAAGGAAGAGAGAGAAGCAAAGGTTGGAGGAAGCATAAAGGAATTTGTAGGAAACAGAGAAGAAGTTGAAAGAGGAACAAGAGATAAGAAGGAGAGAGAGGGAAGAGAAGCATAAACAAGAACAAGAAGAAGGGAAAGGTACGATGACAAAGAAAACTACGCCCATACAGGTTGAGGAGCCAGAACATCTAGTAGATGAAGAAGAGGGTGAGAAAATGCTGGATCAGGAGCTTGCTCAACAAATTGAGCAGATGGTTGAAGCAACGAACATGGAGTTGGGATAAGGGCCACAAGACCAAGATACTGACCTCATGTTGAGGGCATCCAAGGTCACCCTACAGTCTCCATGACCTCCAGTACTAGAAACAGTTTTGAGCAAGCAAGGAGAGGTTGTTCTCGTTGATGATGATCCGACGATGGATGTGTACAATATGTTATTTGATGAGTTTCAACAGAATATTGCACATGAGAGGAGAAAGAATTTCCTGGATGATCACACGTCACCTCCATTTATGAAGGAAAGGGTGATAGTGCCAAATGTCAAAAAGCATCCAATTGCCATGGTCGATGCCACTATTGCTTATGTAGGAGCCACGATATCAAATGTCAAGTTCTTGCTAGCAGAGAATGAAAAGATGGGTAAGAACTTACAAGCGACCAAGCAGAAAGCAGAACAATCTGCAGGATCTGCAATGGCAAAAATGAGGAAAGAGATACTTGATGAAGTATCAACTATTGAGGCCACTATGCAGAAACTCTATGATGGATTTGTCATTGTGCATAAGGCAGTTGTCCATCTATTTGGTTTCCTGTGAGAGAAAATAAAGATTGTCCAAGCTCTCAGAGACATACACACCGCCATTGCACATGTTCAAGAATAGACAATGAGATACAACGGAGCCCCACTTCGCTTGCCTAAGATGATGAAGCCACAGACAGACCTTGACAAAACAAAGATTCAGATGCAGATCTAGAACTATGAGCAACTCTCCCCGTTTGTCAGTAACATACAGGCTTCATATGCATGGTTGTTCAAGAGTTTGGATGTCATGGTGAGAACACACATGATCCCGTCAATTGGTTCCCTGAACATAGCTAAGGAGAAGAACCAAGTCCAACTAGAGATTGACAGGTACATGGAGTAGCTAAGGCAAGAGGCCACTAGCGATGACTTGGAGATGAGTGCATAAAACATGTAAGAGTACATTGGTGGTCCTACTTTAGTCAAGAACATGCTGCGCATGCTTCAACATGAGTTGGACAAGGGCACCAAGACCATATACCCACAAGATATGGAGGCAAGAATACGATATCAGAAGGACACTATCAAGCAGTATGGGGACACCATAGCACAGTACCAAGCTTGGTATGAGTACGTCGCCGAGAGTCAGCAAGTTGATGTTGCAGAGTTGGTATTTCCCTAGACTTTTGAGTCATAGTGTTTTGTCTTGTTAGGCCGTCTCTAGCCTATTTTGTCTCACATGGGTACATGTGGAAAAATGTATATTATTTGTAAATGTGTTGTAAGTGAAGTTCCAAGTGTCATTAGTGGAATGTGAATAGTCACTATGTACTATAATGAGTTATTTGTAAAGAATTTGAAGAGCCACGACGGTAGTCAAAGAGTCAAAGGGGAATGTCAAGGGTTGATTTGATTAGGAAAAATAGTTTTTCTTTGCTAAAATTCCTTTTCATATTATATTGAATATTCTTGAGGATTTATGAAATTATTTTCAAGTTTAAACATGGGCTTTTGAGTGTTTTTATGTATTTTTTATGTGAAAATTATCATAAATAAATGATTGAACAACAACATATAATAGACATAAACATCACCATAAACAATATAACAACAACACATGATGAAGGAGTTCACCCTGTTGAAACTAGCAACAAGAAATGCTAAAAATAGAAATGCTATAAATAGCATTGCTATAGATAGCATTTTAGGATATATTCCAATTTTAATTTGTCCTTGAATTAAAATTGAGAATTAAAATTCGAATTTAGTCTCACCAGCTGTTTGAAAAATAATTAATTAATTCATCTTGAGTTAATTAGTTGAAGAAATTCAAACATGAAGTCTTTGTAAAGACATGCAACAATTATCACTTTGATTGAGGAAGTTATCCCTTAATTAAGGAGATAAGGATGAGTTGTATTTGAGTTGTAATTAGTTAGCTCAGTTAATTGAGTTAAGTCCAGCTAAATTAGTTCGAAACAATTTGTGGAACTAATTGTGAGTTCAGTAAGTTAATGCATGCATGCATGCAACTAGCGTTCTCCAGATAATTGAATATTCTCTCATAAATAACTCATGCATGTTAGTTTAGACAAAGACCTAGTTGAGATTAAAGGCATGGACAATGTACTATCAGTTGCAAGAATATTCCCATGAGGAAATCTCTTGCATGTAGAAGGAATTCATTCATTGAGGATTGCGCAGTTTCTACAGAGGTCAGAGCAGTGTGTGAGGTGAGAATCGCACAGGTTACAGCTGGATCACCCAGGAGAAATAGCGCGAGGAAATAGGGGGCTTGGAGGATAGAAGAGAAGGCATATGTGTTGTTTATTCTGCCTATGAGTAGCAGTGAGGGATTGTACTGAGAGCTGGATAGCTTGAGAGCTAAAGCTTTGTGTAATCCCGAGATATTTCCACTTGTATGATAATACAAATATCAGGGTTTTTAGTTGAGGCTTTCCCCAGAGTATTCTTCTGTGTTTCATGCGTGATTGAATCTTCTGCTCTGTTATATATGTTTTGTTTGATCTTGCTCAAAATCGATTAAGCTTCCACAAGTTTGATGGTAGAAATAGATTAAGTATTTTGCTTTAGTACATTGCATAATTAGTTTAATCTACAATGAGAATTTCTATATGGTATCAGAGCAAAGGTGATCAGAACTGTGAACAACATATGAGAAGGGAGAAGTTCGAAGTTCGAAGTTCTTGATTGTAGGTACAAAATCGATTTCTTATCACATCTCAAAGTTCACCAATGACATTCAATGGCTTGAGACTCGAGTATGCCCTGGATGGCAGCTCGAATTACATAACATGGAAGGATCGCATGGAAGCGGTATTAGAAGACAATGGTTTAAAGGACTTCATTGATCAAGAATTCCCCAAGCCAACAACAGCTAATGCCCAAGAATTGGCTGAATGGAAGAAATGTGTGGCGAGAGCGAGGAGGATTCTTCTTGAGGGAGTTCGAGACCATATTGTCTCAAGTCTCCATGGGAAGGAGACTCCATTTTCAATGTGGAAGACATTGAAGGACCTATATTAGAACAACAACGACCATATGAAGCTGGTGCTGAAGAACAAGCTTCGAAAAATCAAGTGTGAAAAGGGCGACACGATTTCTACATATCTGAACAAGCTCACCACCTGCAGAGATGAGCTTGGAAGTGTAGGAATCATGGCAAATGATGATGATATGGTGAGTCTTGCTCTCCTCAGTCTTCCTAAGAGCTAGCATAGCTATTAGGACTCAGTGAATGGAAGAGAGAAACAGCCGTATTGGGAATGACTATGGTCAGATTTCATGTAGGAGGAGCACCAGAGATGGTTCTTCATCTAAGCATGATGATGAAGAGAATCTAGCCTTAGCGAGTAAGGCAAGGAAAGGGAAATGGAAGGCTTCCCATTCCAAATCGAGTTCTTCCCATGGAGGGAAGAAGATTGAGAAATCTAAAGTGAGATGCTTTAATTATCTTGAGGTGAGCCATTATGCAACTAATTGTCCATTGAAGAAATCCAAGAAGGGATCCTTAAAAGGATCAGAAGGTGAGGCACTGGCCTCTCAGTTCGAATTAGATTTTACCCTCATCGCATGCATGGCTTCATCAATGGTAGGTTGTGTTTGGTACTTGCACAGTGGAGCCTCATTCCACATGACTGGTGATAAGAGTTTATTTAGTACCTTGGAGGAGAAAGACCTCAAGATGCACTTAGAGATGGGTGATGATGGAAAGTATCGTGTTTCAGGTGAAGGTATGGTTGTGTTTCAAAGAGAGCATGAAGCTCCTATCACCTTGACTAATGTAAAGTATGTGCTTGGACTGAAGAAAAACTTGGTATCGGTCACGATGTTGGAAGAAAAAGGCTATGATGTAGTCTTCAGTAAAGGAAAGGCGTTCCTGAGACACATAACCACGGGTCAGACCAAGAGGATTGAGATTTGAGTGAAGAATCTATACAAGTTGGATGTAGATGAATATGCTGCATTGAGTTCCAAAGCAGAATTGGTGCAAAGCCAAGATACTGGTGAGTTATGGCATAGAAGGTTGGGCCACTTGCATCATGGGGCCTTGAAGATAATGTAGTAGATTTCTACTAGACTTCCCAAAGGTAAACTTGAGCAAGTGGACACATGCAAAGGTTGTACCTTGGGTAAGTATGCAAAATATTCCTTTCGTGATCGAGACAGTTGAGCTGAAGCAATCTTGGAGCGAGTTCATACAGATGTGTGTGGACCATTCTCGACAACCTCCACTGCTAAACAAAGGTATTATGTGATTTTCATTGATGATTTTTCGCGTAAATGCTGGATCTATTTCATGCAGAAGAAGGATCAAACCTTCTCAAGGTTTTGTGAGTTCAAAGCCTTGGTTGAGAAATAATCAAGAAAGAATATCAGGGCCTTAAGAAGCGACAATGGTGGAGAGTATGTTTCTCAAGAGTTTAAGGACTTCCATGTAGCAGAAGGAATTAAAAGGGAGTTGACGACACCTCATAACCCACAACAGAATGGGGTGGCTGAGAGGAAGAACATAACGATTATGGGGGTAGCTTGGGCGATGCTGCATGACTAAGGCCTACCACTTCATTTGTGGGCTGAGGCATGCAACACAACGGTCTATTTGTAGAATAGAAGCCCACATCGCGTACTTTGGATGAACACACCAAAGGAAGCTTTCTCCAGGAAGATACCAGATGTGGGTCACTTCAGGATCTTTGGCTAATCGGTTTATTGCCATGTGACCAAGGATGCCTGGAAGAAACTTGAGCTGACAGCTGAGTTGGGGATACTTGTGGGGTACACTTATACACCCCACAACTATTAGGTGTATTTTCCTACCAGTCGAAGGACAATGGTTTGCAGAGATCTTAAGTTTGATGAGAAAAAGGCCATGCGAGTTTCCCTTAAGAGGGAGCTCCAACTATAGGCAGTGGAGGAACTTTTGGTTCCTAAGGAGGAGGGGCCTCAGACTGATGTGGAGCATCTGCATGCAAAGGTTCCAAGAGTGGAGACATCCATTGAAGCAAAGTCTTCTAGAGATGGGCGAAAGCTCACGAGAGAAGCTGACAGATTTTTGTCAGATGCGAGAGAGAATGTGGGAGAACCATCTTCTCAGAGCAAATAGAGGAGGTCACCTGATAGGTACATTGTATACATGGCCCTTGTTGGGGAATGCGTTGAGACCGAGTCATCTTCCTTTGAGGAAGCAGTGCAGTAGCCAATTTGGGTTGATGCTATGATGGAGGAGTATGACTCCATAGTTCAGAACAGTGTTTGGGATGTGGTTCCGAGACTAGAGAACAAGCTAGTTGTGAGTTCCTATTGGCTTTACAAGGTAAATCATGCTGCTGATGGTAGTGTGGAGAAACATAAGGAAAGTTTTGTTTCTTGTGGTTTCTCACAGGTCGAGGGGATTGACTATGATGAGACTTTTTGCTCCTGTAGCAAGGTAATCATCTATCAAATCAATGTTGGCACTATCAGCATAGATGGGTTGGAAGATCCATAAGATGGATCTGAAGACCGCATTCCTCAATGGCAAGATTGAGGAAGAGGTGTACATAGAGCAACCGGAAGGTTTTGAGACCTTCGATCATCAGTCGCATGTGTGCCGACTCAAGAGAGCTTTGTACGGGCTGAAGCAAGCACCTTGTGCTTGGTACACTAGGATTAACAACTACTTCACCGGGTTGGGCTTCACAAAGAGTGAAGCAGATGTGAACATATACCACATCATGGTGGAAGGTAAGTAGTTGATCATTGTTCTTTATTTTGATGATCTGATATTGATAGGTGATGATCAGTTGATCATGTCTTGCAAGGAGGACCTTGCAAGAGAGTTCAAGATGAAAGACATGGGTCTCATGCACTACTTTCTAGGCATGGAAGTGTGGTAGAAGGATGGGGAAGTGTTTGTGTCTCAAGGCAAGTTGCCAATGAGATACTTAGGAGATTCCACATGGAGAAGTGCAAGCCCATGCAGACTCATTTAGTAGGTAACTGGAGGAAGGAGGATGCTACTTCAGGAGAAGTAGTAGAATCTACTGTGTATCGACAGCTTGTGGGTTCACTGATGTATTTAGTGAACACATGACTAGATTTGTGCTATGCTGTGAACCAACTGAGTCAAGCTATGGTTCAGCCTACCAAGCTGTTTCGGAAGGCAGCTAAGCATGTTTTGAGATACCTTAGAGGCACATTTCAGTATGGATTATGGTACAGATGGACAGAGAGAGTGAAGCTTCATGGCTTCACTGATGCAGATTGGGAAGGGAGTCCATCATATCAGAAGAGCACATCAGGGGGAATTTTCAACCTTGGTTCAGTTGCAGTTTCTTGGTACAACATGTAACAGAGGTCAGTTACAATCACCTTAGCAGAGGCTGAATACATTGCTACAAGTCAGGCAACATGTGAGGCCATTTGGATGTGGAAAATTCTAGTAGGTTTATTTGATGAGAGGATGGATCAACTGTGATCTATTGTGATAATCAGAGTTGTATCAAACTCTCTGAGAATCCAGTATTTCATGACAGGTCCAAGCGTATCGACATTCGGTACCATCATCTTAGAGACTGTGTGGTGAGGAGGATCATGTAGTTGCAGTATATTTCGTCTGAGGAGCAAGATGTTGACATTTTTACTAAGGCATTGTCAAAGTGTAAATTTGAGTTCCATAGAGACAGGATCAGGGTGGCAGATAATCCCTTTCTTGTTGAGAGGGAGTGTTGAAAATAACGACAAGAAACGCTATAAATAACATTGCTATAGGTAGAATTTCAAGATATATTCCAATTTTAATTTGTCCTTGAATTAAAATTCAGAATTAAAATTCGAATTTAGTCTCACCAGCTATTTGAAAAATAATTATTTAATTCATCTTGAGTTAATTAATTGAAGAAATTCAAACATGAAGTGTTTGTGAAGACATGCAACAGTGATCCCTTTGATTGAGGAAGTTATCCCTTAATTAAGGAGATAAGGATGAGTTGTATTTGAGTTGTAATTAGTTAGATCAGTTAACTGAGTTAAGTCCAATTAAATTAGTTCCAAATAGTTTGTGGAACTGATTGTGAGTTCAGTCAGTTAATGCATGCATGCATGCAACTAGTGTTCTCCATATAACTGAATATTCTCTCATAAATAACTCATGCCTGTCAGTTCAGACAAATACCTAGTTGAGATTAAAGGCAGGGACAATGTACTATCAGTTGCAAGAATATTCCCATTGTTACAGATCCATTTGGGCACATCAAATATCAACATTCATATCAGTGTTTTAGGGCTCATCAAACCCTAATTTTAGTTGTTTCATGCCCTAAACAAGTCATTCCTTTGAATGCCTCCTTCCCAGACAATTTCATGACTTGAAGACATCCAAAAATTGCCTCTAGAGGGACCAGCGCAGATAAGCCGTTATGAAGGTGCGTTGTAGAGAAGTTACGTCCACTGCTAGGGTGCTTTGCAGAGCACTTAGGCTTCCTTTCACTTGCGCTGGGTGAGAATGAGTTAAATTCACATAGGGTTTGGGGAATATTCTTATCTTTTGTAGTAATCTAGAAGTTTCCCTCTCTTATCAACTCCTATGAGCTCAAAAATGGATGAGGAATGAGTTAAGGAGAATCATATCCTCTCATCCGTTCCTCCATGGAACTAATTCTATGTATGGAAGCCCATTCAATGTCACCATTAATGACAAAACCTCCTCCATCCTCTTATAAATTTACCACTCATCTAAGTGATCAGGGGCTGGCTGGATTATGTTGAATTGTAAGGAGATAATGCTGCTATGAGACTTGACTTTGGAGCAAATGATGTGATGCCACAAGCTTGTCTTGCTTTTGATGTGATGTGGATGGGATCCAAGCTGGAGGAATGACTTTGAATCAGACACTGATGGTTGTAATTCCTTCTTCTATCTAATAAAGTGTTTGAACCTTTTTCCATATGATGTGTTATTTCCTAATTCTTATATGTATGAATTTCTTATGATTCCTTTCATTTATATTTAATGGATCATATGCTTTGATTGGTTTTCATCTTCTGTTGTGTTGACAAGGTACTTTTCAAGCAGATTAAGTACAGGAAGGAGCGACGAAATCGATACAAGGGAGACAAGAGGAAAGAGAAACTACAACTAGGCCTTCTATCCTCTCTTCTTATCTAGCTTATAGGGAAAGTCTAAAACACTTTAAACTGTTGTTCTAGGCACAACTACTTGTCTAGTGAATTAATATTTATCCGTAGATGCTAAATTCTCCAAAACGAATTGGAGACTTTGCTGGGGATAGCTCTCGGTCTTGTGTCAACCTCGTTAAAAAATGAAACCAAGGAATATGAGGATAGTTCTTTTACTGTGTCAACCTCATTAAAAATGAAACAGGTCTTCGAGGATAGTTCGTTGTCTTGTGTCAACCTCATTAAAAAATGAAACAAGGAGTATGAGGATAGTTCCTTGTCTTGTGTCAATGTCTTTAAAAAATGAAACCAAGGAATATGAGGATAGTTCTTTTATTGTGTCAACCTCATTAAAAAAATGAAACAACTCTCTCAGCAGAGTTGCTTGTCTTGTGTCAAGCTCATTAAAAAATGAAACAAGGTCCCAATTTCAAAACTGAGTCTTTGACTAGATCTCGTAAAATCCCAGTTGAGTCTTTCACTTGATCTCATAAATGAACCTTCATTCCATCCACTTGATAGCCACGAGTAGTCTACTTAGGTGAATGTAATGAAGCTTGGAGGGCATGCAACTAGCGGTAAAATTAAGTTTCCCTGTAGGTTATGTGAAGGGAATCACCCCATTCACCTGTCCCTATTTGGATGAAGCCAAAAAGGCGTTGGATAACCGCCCTGCTTCACCGTAGTGACTTCCAAGCATAGTTGTTTATTTCATGCTTGTGTAAAAATGAACCTGAATCCAAGCATAGTTGTTCATTTCAAACTTGTGTAAAAATGAAACTGAATCCAAGCATAGTTGTTCGTTTCAGGCTTGTATAAAAATGAAACTGAATCCAAGCATAATTCCCTATGGTTCAAGCTTGTCTATAAATGAACCCATTTCCATTTTAACCCTCGTGATTGCCATTCTATCAGATGAGCCTTGGTTGTTTTCATCCCATTGCCACCATCCTTTTGGCTAATTGGTGAGCTCTAGTATTGCAGCAATAATGCTGCAACTCCTGGGGCTTCCTTCTTTACTTTTATCAACTTGGTAGTTCGTAACAAACTTGGAAGTGACAGTGCTGTATGCACAAGTACTAGCTCTTACTGCAGGCTGTCACTTGATCAGTTGGCGCAAGTTCGCTAGGAGCTTAAGCCAACTTCTATGAGTTCTCAGAAGAAGCTTTTATTGTGATGGAAGAAAGCTAACTTTACAAGGGCTATTCTACTTGCAGAAAGAGAAGGAAAACTGAAATGAAACACAAACCCTAGCAAACCCTAGTAAACCCTAATTTTGCAAGAAAAGAGATGGAAACTACTGAAACGGGTGCCATTGGCTACTAAAAGTTAAATTGCATTTATTCAAGCTACTTTTGAAGAGAAATGAGAATAAATCATCTTTTTGTACTTTTGGGTATTTTTATGTGGAATTATTATGCTTATGGTTTGACTGATTGTGATTGTGCAGAGGTTTAGTGGCAAAGGAGGATGGAGTTGGCTTTTGCTAAAGGTGAGGAAGGTGTGGAGAGGTCCTATGAAGTCCCTCGTACCCTTCTAGAGACTTCCATTGTGATCAGACTTCGAAAAATTGCTCGCATGAACTTCTACAGGAGGCTGCAGGGGATCTACAGGAGGAGGCCGAAAGTGGTTTTTGAAGTTTTGAAGGTGGAAAAATGGTGGGAAAATAGTAATGAAGGCTAGAAGAAGGTGTTTAAGGGTATAGGACTATGTTAATGAAGATCAGGAACGAAAGAGATGGTTGGATTTGTTCAAAGGGGAAGAAAGCAACTTTGTACAAAAAGCAGAAATTAGGGCAGATTGGTGAAATGAGGCGAATGAGTGGGGAAATCTTGAGAGATGAACTAGTATAGGCTGTTCTATGGAGGAATGATAAGCTGGAGTGTTCTACAAGTGAGCTACACACTCACTTCCCAAAACTGACCTAAGCAAGAATTGAAAAACAGAGTTTGTCTATTTTGACCTAAAAATAGAGACCTGCTGAACAAAACTTCATGAATAGAAAATTATACGAGAAAGCTATGGTAAATGAATAAGAAAGGATCTAAGCATATGAATCCAAACTAATATCTACTTTTTCAACTCAAAACATCACACTAGCAATTGCATAAAGGGAAAAAACTGTGTTTTTGGTGGCAACAGTAGTGCCTTGACCTCAAATCATGGTCCTAAGGAGGGAGAAAGGAGATCAAGACCTGCTGGTAGCCTTTTTGGATCTTTCTCTGTTACTACAGCAAACTACTTAAGCAACTTGAAGCAAGAACAACTATTTTAACCATCAAAAGCAACCTATTTAACCAAAGCAAGATTTAACCTAAACAACAGAAATGATCCTATGAATGCAAGCAAAAACATATAAATACACAAAGGAGGTGCTGGGTAGCTTGGGTTGGGCCCTAACCCAAGAGCTTCAGCCCTCTAGAAAAGGTCAGTGCTGGTTCAAAACTAGATTCATCTTCATTGATCAACAAAAATAAGAGTTTCATCACAAAACTGTCTTCAAAAAGAGCTAAAAAATGAGCTGAGTACAAGGCTACACAAAAGTGAGAAAATATACTATCAAATGGGTAACCTACTAAGGCTTGAAGTGTTCTTATTTATACAAGTGGGGACTCCCAATAGTCCTCCTAAACTTAAGGAACTCGGCTGCCTAAAACTGGAGATAACAGTAGCCTTACTTGACTTGCTCGGATGCCTCTTGGAATCATCGATGTAGGCCTTTGTACTCCGAGCTGCTGATGGAGAACTCGAGGAAGGGGTCATTAATGAAGGAGAAACCCCTCCTATAAGTCCTCAACCCTATTTCCTCAAGTTTGGCTACCATTTTGCTCATAAATGCGTGGTCCTTGTCCAAAATTGTCCAAAAATCTGCAATAAACACTCATTAGATTATGTGGCAAGGTGATTATCCCCATTCACTCTATTGACATAAATATATTCAAAAACATGCACAAAACTATTGAGAATGGTGGATTAAATGAAAATAATAGGTAGAATGAGCCCACATAATTACCCATTTCTGGGGCTCGTCATCACCCCCCTGCTGAATGGGTTGCTCATCCTCAAGCAACTAATCCAGTTCTTCATCTGACATACCAAGCCTCTGATGTTATATCCTCTTCTCTGTCATAAAAACCTGCTTTTCTATCCACTTCCTCGCAATGTTTCTGTTCTTCCTCCTCTTTAACCCCTTCCAATAGTCCTAACAGTAGTGGAGAATTGAACTTAAGACCAATCTAGTTGGCTTTCAAGTTTTGCATTGATTGTTTATATAGGGGTACTCTCATCATAGCCTCCCTCATTCTCATGCATGCATGAAGGCAGTCATCGCTAAATAGTCTCTCCATATATTCAAAGTGAGCGATAACTTGTGCTTGTCTGTCAACATAATCAGGGAGAACTGGAGGATTGTCTGCAAGGTGTTGATGGGCATAAATGAGAGCTAAGGGGTTTTTTGGTTCCGCCCTTATCATGAGGGGTTCACTTAGCTCCTTTGTCATGATCTTCTGAATTTTCACTGCTCTTTTTTCTTCATGGCTCAACCAAGAAGCCATAGCCATGAGCTGTAGGTCTCCCAGTGCAGCATTTGGATCCCATAAGTTCATGTATGGTAGTGCTATATTATGGAGGTAAAATTATGCTAATTTGGCTTTATCCTCGGCTAAACTATTATCACATAAATGCATAAACTAATCATAATTTTGGAATGGGATTGTGCCCCTCTGGGCCAATGTTTTAATCTAGAATTGGAGCCATTGGTCTTTGAGATATAGTGCATTGGATCTAGCTGGTTGTGTGCACTGCAAGGCCTCCATTGCCCAGCTGGCCATACAGGCCATCTGAGCTTCCTTTTCCTGCAACTGCTATTTCAAAATTAGCACTTCAATTGCTACCTGAGATTCTTTTTCTTGTTGCTGTTTCATCAGCATTTCAACATCGGTCTGTGGCTCTTCCTCTTGCTGCTGTTTCTTTGCTATTTCATTATCTGCTAGGGGACCTTCTTGTTGTTGCTGTCCTTCCAAAATTGGCAACTTGTCTCCCCCTTGAGTTTCCCGTTCCTGTAACTGTTTTTTTAGCAGTTCATTTTCTTCCTATAGTTGGGCTCTTCTAATTCTCTCTATGTGCCTTACCATGCCCAACTCCCTTCTCAACTCTCTCAACTTGTCTTCCATGTGCCCTATATCTTCAACTCCTTTAGATTTAACAATCTGCATCCAGGTGTGGGTTCTGACCCTTTCTTTTTCTAATTCAAAGAAAAGAGGCACAATGAATTTTTGTGGGATGATCTTCCCACCTTCTAGAAGATTGTAATATGAGCCTAAATTAGGCTGAGGGCTTGGCTTAGGTATTTCTTTTGCCTTACCTTCCTCTTGTGACTGTTCTGCTGCCTTCTTTTCCAATTGTTCAGTTTCTTTAAGCTTGGCTAGTGTCTCCTGTAGAGAGGTTTGAGCTTCTTGTAGGACTGCCTTGGAGTCCATCAATTTGATTCTTTCCTTTCAGGTGGAGGTTTTGGGACTCCCTCTCTCATACATGATAGAGATTTTGGAGGGAGATTCCTCCTTTTTCTCAGTAGGTGCATCCTCAATGATTATGGGTTCTTTTGGTGGTGGCTGGGGCTTGCCTACCTTAATCCTTGTGCTCCTCCGGGATTTGAAATACATAGATGTTTATCTTTTTCTCTTTCCCTTTTACTTAGTTGGAGTGCTCAATGCAGCAAGCACAACTGCTGCTTCCCTTTCCAGTGTTTCAAGGGATGTTTCTTCCTGTTGTTCTTCTCCTTCATCTCTTGCAGTTTTTCCTATGTCTGCTGTTTTTTCTTTTGTCTCTGTTGCCTTTGGTGGTGTTTTCTCCTTATCTCGCTGAGTCCCTGCCTTTCTTGTGGCAGGCTTTTTCTGAGCTTTCTTTGGCTTTTTCTTCTTAGCCTTTGTCCTCTTCCTCTTCTCTGTTTTTGAGGCTGTTTTGTTTTCTGCCTTAGGCTCAATAGGGGTTTTGTCAAGTTTCTCCTCTTCTTTCTGCTTCTCCTCTGTTTCTCCTTCCGTTTGAATATTTTGTGCCTCCTCATGAATTTCCTTCTCAATTATCTCTTTCTGCTCCTCCTCCTCACTGCCAGATGGGCTAATGTTCTTAGTTAAAGTTTTGATGTCATCTCCTCTAGACATATTCCTAAAAATTTCCCAAGGTGTATGTGTGTAGGGCATCTTCCACCAATAATTTAATGAGGGCATGGTGGGTTAGATAGTCTGGAACCCCTGCATTCAACTTGGTGCCACATTTTATCAAAGACTGGAGGAGGAAATATGGGAGACTGAGTTTCCTAGCTGCAGGTAGGTCCACCCCATATCTCAAGTCTTGTAATAACCTGAAGTGATAACCATAAACTATACTGAATCTTCCTTCACAAGTGATGTAATTCATGATTTGGTAGCTGACTTCACTCGATGGAGGAGGTAAGCTTGTCCTTTTGACCCCATTCTTATCCTCTACAAGATGTTCATCAGGCTGAAAGAATGTCTTTTTAACAACTTGTCCCAACGGTTTTTCCTCTTTGCTCCAAGGGAGCCCAAGTGGAAGACCTGTGATTCTGCTGATAAAATCTGGTGTAAGCTCTAGGGTCAGACCCATGAAACTGACTATAGCATGTGTTTTCAAGTGGGGTCTTAAGGACATCAAAAATTCTTCAGTCACCTCCTCATCATGTCCATGAATTCTCTCAAAGAAAGACATCCAGTTTGCCTTAGTGAAGAGGGCCACCACCTCGGGGTGCTCATGCAAGTTTTGGAGTTCAAAGAATCCTTTCTCATAAAACCTCCTGGCATGGTATTTAGTGGTTTCTGAAAGTACTCAGGTGAGGAAAAAAACAATTTCCAAAACCAAAAACAGAGGGACAACTGAGTTTTGTTTCTTTTCTGAAATTGTAGGAGGAATTTCCCCTATGCTTCTTCTTTACAACATCAATTTGCAATTCTTCCCTTTTCAAATTGTTCTTAACCTAAGTTTGCTTCTTGGTTTTTGAAAAAATAATCAAGACTTTGATAGAACAGAGAATATATAACGCAATGTTTTTTTCTTTAGAGAGTAGACAGACTTGCAAATTCATTTTTTTCACAGGCTTGGTTTCTATAGTTGCATTCCTTTTTTCAGAAGAATGTGAGGAAGAAAAAAGACAGATTTTGATTGCAGAGAAGGAAATAGAGAGACTATGCAGAACTCAGAAAAATACAGGCAGACTTTTAAGCTTCACTTTCCTTTCTTTTTTCAACCCAATACTGTATTTTTAATCCACCACCCTATATAAATATATCATATGCAGAGCGGTTTCTCGAGCCTACCTCTTTTCAAGCTCGAATTTGACAAAAAATCTGACTTTTTCTACTGCAGTGCTGCTCTCTGACGTTCTTGTAGACAATGTTCTTGCTCCTGTAGAATGCAGTAGTGCTCCTTGTTACACTGAAATTTGTCACCATGACTATCTGCAGTTAATATGGCTCCATCAATAGTCATATTATCCTCCTTGTCAAGCCTTATACCTCTGCTCTCCATGTCAAACTTCAAAAAAGAGAGAAAGTCATTAAAAATCATGTTTATCTCTGGGTACGCAGGTTCTCTCTACCTTGCCTGCGTGTACGCATCCCAAGCTCATTGTACCTGCGTACTTGTACGCTCTGTAAGTCAAGGGATGGGTGCGTACTCCTGTAAAGGTCAAAAGGCGCGAGTTTCATCTTAAAAAAGTTACTTGTGGTCACTTCTAGAGCCTAGAAGAGTGTTTGACGTGTATTGAGCGCCTCCAGATGGTTCATGCATCCCTATGATAGAGGAACTTATCCCATCAAGAGAGGAGCTACCCCATCCAAAAGAGGGAGTATCCCATTGATGTTGGAACTGAATAACTTCCTCTAGAACACTATAAATACAGGCATTGGGCCAAGGGAGGGGAGGTTGAAAGCTGAACATTCCAAAGGGTAGATGCTGCTGGAATTAGGACTTCCTTGTAGAAGCTTGTGAGGAGAGATTACCATCCTTTCTTGTTTCATTTGGAAGTGGGTGAGCTTATCAAAGTAAAGGAAAACTCTTGCTGGACCCTGTGAGGAACTTGCACAACACCAAGGCTCAGGTTGTAATGGTTTCTTTTGTTTCCTATTAATACAAATAAGTCCATTCTTCTCAACAATTTGTTATTAATGAGTTGTTTCATAAACTTCTTGGTCTATATGTTGAATATGTTTTATTTTATGAGATATTCAGGTGCTATGTAATCGTTTGATTGTTAGTGAATGCAGGTTTCGAAGTGAAGGAGGAGCTCAGTTGGATCGACGAGGCTAGACTACTACAACAACGTTGGACTACAGGTAGGATCTAAAACACTTGGTTTCTCGTGTGATAAATGCATGTTTAGAGAAGGATTGTTCTTAATTGTCTTGTTTGTCACTAGAGAGTCTTAGACTCCTAGGGAGGTTAGTTTTGTCAGCAAAAATAACTCTTTCCGCATGATTGGCGACTCCACTGGGGAATCCATTGATGTGATTGATTTTTCCTTTGAGTATTACTTTGATCTGAAAAGAGTCTTTTTTCTTTTGTTTTTTGATTGCTTGACTGTTTTTTTGGGTGGGTTAGCTTAGAGTCGAGTTAGAATTTAGTTTTTCTTCATTTTGCAGTAGTACGCACCCTCTGAGTTAGACACAGTGCGTACCTGTACGCACTGTATCTTTGTACACAGAGCGTGGACGCACCTGGTTAAACAGGCTGCCTGCGTACCCTGTTAAAATTGAGAAAATTTCAATTTTATCCCTTTTTTCCCTTTAGATTTTGGTTTTTCTTAGTCTTTACTGCCCAGATCCACTGGTTGTCTGTCAAAAATCTTCGCCTGAACTTGTCCCATTAGTGTCGAAAGTTTTAGTGAAATTCATTGAAATTTTAGCCTTAGGGTTTGAGTTTTGCATTGGTCCTGTAGTGACTTTGGATTTAGAAGTTGTGGAACCTTAGATATCTCTGGTTTTGTCAGTCTTCTTAGGAGTCGGACCAGTCGTAAAGTCTACCTGCATGAGCGACCTACCTTTGTGTTGTCTCTTTGTGAAATTTCAAACTAGCTTGTTGATTTAAGCTGTGAATTTCATTTTAAAAAAGAACAAAAAGAGTTTGATTTTTGTTTTGATTAGTTTGTGATTCTGCATAAACTAGTCCTTGGACTGATTGTTGCCAAGTAAAAGATCCCGGAATCATCTTAGTAGGCTTTTGCTTCTTAGATTTACTTGTTAGGTAAATTTCCTTTGATTTGCTTTTTGAGTGAGTTTTTCATAGATTTTCATAGATCTTGAAGTTTCTTTTGATTAGATTAGTTTTACATGCTTTATTAAATAGGAAAATATAAAAGTTCTCCTTTGCAAAGTTTGTTTTAAAGTAGCATTTGACGTTTTTGAAAGAGAAAGGAATTTTTCGTGAAATAATGAGTGGTCATGTTTTGTGCGCTTTGAAAAGATAAAGAGATTATTTCTTTGATTGTCTTTTAAGAAAGTTGTTTTTATCAAAAGATTGCATTCTCTCAACTCTCTTAATTAGAGAATTCATTGAAACTAAAAATAGTGTAAATCATCTTAGGTGCATCTTTTTAGAGAATTGGAGTCGATCTATACACCATCAAGTTTCATCTCCATCACCTTTGTCTTAAAGAACAGCTATTAAAATCAACGCTTAAAGTAAAATTAACTTAGAAATTTTTATTTTTCTAGGGCTCTGAAGCACCAATATAGATCAGGCTAGTGTCTTGGAGTAGGTGAGTAATTAACTCTCCAAGACTATAAAACAAACAAGTAGCTTATCTTGTGATAGGATAAATCCAGCTGTTGCATTTATACTCTGGGAAAGCTCCTCTTAAAGGAGAAGCACGAGCTCGTGTCCGAACCAGTGAGGGGATCCATCCTCCCTCGTTGGGAACGACGCCAGACACGCATGTATTACAAACGGTAAACCTCAGATTATTGTTGAGGAGCCAGGGGTCACTTATCGGTAAACCTTGGATTGTTTTCAAGGAGCCGGTAAGGGGATTGAGCTTGATACTCTGCCCTTGCGTGCTGTCGGAGGGTAGACTGTTCCCCCAGGTGTATTTGTTGCTGTTTGACCTTAGTGACCATTATCTTAGGATTCTACCCAAGGTGATGGTGGCGGGAAGATCCCACTGTACCTGGAGCAGACGTCGGCTAGACTCACTTGGATTTTCTGGGGGGTTCACTTCACTCGAGACGGTTAAAGTGGAGGAACTTGGTCTAGTATATTCATTAAGCAGGTTGCCGGGGTAACTGTTCCATCCGCTATTTCTGTACTGAATCCTACGAGGTTGGATTTCATCACCAACTAGTGTTTTTGGTCCGGAAGCTACTGTTTGTGTTTGGTTTGACGCCCTAGATTCTTTAGGCGTATGTTTCAATTTTGATTGGTTCTTTAGCGACTTTAGGTGTTTTTCTTGAGATTTTATTTTGTTTTCGTGTGTAGTAGTTAAAAGTTTTTAGCTGTGGCTGAATCACCGAGATACTCCCGTAGACTTTGGGGCAAGTCTCCTGAAGTTGT